>JTDE01000919.1:109230-171426 GCA_014338405.1 Paragonimus skrjabini miyazakii
ATTTAGCGAGTATACAATATACATCATTGACCGTCTACCGGCAAATTCTATTCGACCTTCCTGTAGTCACAAGCCAGCGTATGATATTGCATAATTTTACAAAAGTTGCGTTCCTATGATACCGGCAAGTTATTCTACATCGAAATTTGTGTCCAGCTGTTTTACGTTTTTCTATTTGAGACTGATTGTTTAACCTTAACCCTCAACTGTATGTATACAAATAGACTGAGGTCAGATTATCATATTATGGCGTCCAGTCATCAATTTCAGGTCTACCCAATATAATTCCACATTCTCGGTCAGTCAGCCAGTCACTCCACAAGCTTTGCAGTTTTACCTTCGTTCGATTCACCATTATTGTTTGAATCATCGTTGGTCATTCTTCACTCACTGCGTTAGGATGGACGGGCGGGCGCCTACTATAAGATAGCAACAGTAATAGGGTCCGTGTAGTACCACATCGTCTCATCAAAGAGTGGATCGAATCGCCATCCACCTGTTTTTCATCGTCAATCCTGACAGCAACACATGCTGGCTGATTCAGCACAACAGTCTTGGTGGTGGGACTGCTGGTAACCACCATGAAGAACAGGTTCACCACTGTCAATGTGGTTGGAAGGAACGTATGAGTGTGTGCGTTTGCCCGTTCGACCTTCTTCCATCGACCTCAGCCTGCTGACTTGGTGACCGGAGCTTGGTTCGGCGCTAACACGCGTACGCCTAGGAATAACCAGATGGTAAAATGTACGCATACAACGCTGTCACTACCGTACACCAGCTGGCGCAAATCTAAACCGAGGCAATGTAGGCTGGTATTCTGGCTGTGGGTTGTGAGCGCGCTGTGCGGTTGAAGCTGAGGGAGAAACCAAGCCACCAATTTGTATATCACACTGCCTACAGCAGCCGTACATGCTACGTACGTGCATGTGTGCGTGTAAGCCGGATGGAAGTTTATTCGCATTTTTATGGATTTAACAGATAAAAGCTTATGAGTCGACGTTGTTTTCGTAAACTGACCTAATATTGACCCATACTGAAGATGAATCCGTTTGGATCAGGAAAACGAAAAATGTAAAGGATGGTTTGTTTTATTATTACTACAGCTGGACATTAGTGACATTCTTCAAAGAAAAACAATGTTCATTGCAACCAATGCATAAAAAGTTTGATGATGAAATATCAAGTTACCTAATAGATCATTTTAAGTAGACATTACGTGCATCTCTGTTGTATTTACTAACAACACACGTAACCTTTCTGATACGCTGTTCCTCCCACTTGATCAAATTGTCAAGGGTTACGTCGTGCTCTAATTCCACTATACGGCTGACTCTGAAGTGATTTACAAAGACGATGCAATCTTTCTAGAAATCACACAATTTTGTCTGGAAGACTAAAGCTAATAGACTGACGTGAAAAAGCACGTTTCGTCATAGATGATAAATATTCCAGAAGTTACTATTTTAGATATAGCATGGGCTTAGGTTTTCTGATGGCAGTGATTGTACAGTAGATCAGTACCCAAATGAGAGCTAGGACAAACTGATGCTACAGTATCCGTAGGAGCGGTGAGTTGCTGAGTGCTCGTGAAGTACATGCTAAATAGCTGAACAAAACCTAATACCAGTGTTAATTTGGCAAGCGAGTTTCATTTGAAATGCCTCAGGGTGATCGAATTTATCTAACACCCAAAGTAACTCTCATTTATTGGCATTTGGGACAACGACGTCTTCCTAGAAGTCGTAACATTTT
Organism: Paragonimus skrjabini miyazakii; assembly: GCA_014338405.1. Lineage (NCBI taxonomy): Eukaryota > Metazoa > Platyhelminthes > Trematoda > Plagiorchiida > Troglotrematidae > Paragonimus > Paragonimus skrjabini miyazakii. The sequence continues at coordinate 110,983 of JTDE01000919.1, forward strand.
CGATTGGTACCCCATCAAGACAAGTACACTTCCTTGGATCTCGTTTCATGTAACTGTTGTGTCTAAACGCCCATAGATATTCTCTCTTCTGGTCGACTGATATCCGTTAAAAACCTCACATAGCAGAAGATCAAAAATTACTTCCTTCCAATTGCATTCCCCCTTTTACTACGCTATGTACGTGGCATACTTATCGCACTAAATAGGTCAAATGGAATGGATAATCGATAACTAGTCAACAACAAGAGCTTTGGAGGTATAGGCGAAAGAACGCTTTGTCTATTTCACGTATCCACTGGCAATATATCGGAAATTTCTCATGTAGAAAGAAAACGTATTTCTCATATTTCCTTCTGGGGATTTGTAGTTATGTACTCAATATCAGACCTGGACAGTCGATAAGGTTTGGTGCACGCTTCTTTCGAGATGAGTAACACTCTACAACGAAACCATATGATGTGTCACAGATTCATAAGGAACTTTGTTACATTATATCCCGAAGTTCTTAGTTATCAATGTATGACTAACTGCGCTTGTTACATGCAGTACAATAAGATATCCTACAACATCACCCTCCCTATAATGTGTAATAACCTAGGTAGCAATATTTAGAATATTGGAACCCTGGGTTGCTTTACAACGAAAGTCTCCTTAAAATACTAAGTTTTTGTATTGTTTCTGCGCTAAGCACATTTATTTCTCGTTGTGAAGATCGGTTGTGGTTTATTTTAGTGACTGTTCCTCGATAAGTGATAAACTATACTTACCTATTCTTTCTCGGTTATACTGCTATGGATATAATACATCCTGCAACCAGCCCGTAAACTGTTCACTTTTTTTGATTCAGGATTAGTCAGTTCTTTTTTGCTTCATAAGTTATCTTTTGAATCCATCATCGTTTTCATCGGCAAACGTTTGAGCCATTCATGTAAAATGTTACGCATGCTTCATCCAAATGTTATGAAACTGCTGAATTAATTTGATAATCTAAACTGTACCTGACTAGTTTGTAAACCTGAAGAAGTTTCTACATCCTAACTAGACAGCAGTTAGTAACATTCATTGGGAATGGTCTGAGTTTATCCCATCTATTTCATACAACCAGTTTCCTATTTGTTTCTGGACTTCCGATATTATCGAATGTAAACAAAACGGTTATTCACAATGGAAGACGGTGCCGCCCAGTGTGGGACAATCCATTTGACGCTATTTCTTTCAAATGTATAAACGTTTTCATGTTATAGTCGGTAAACTTGACATAGCTTGTTTGCCGCTCGATCGGAGCATGAATTATCTACTGTCAGCGGACCGCACACCATGCAAAGAATCTGATTAGAAAGTTGTGTGTTAGAGGACGATCCATTTTGTCGGCATTGTCAATTTTTAACAAAACTCAACTGTGAATGATTTAACTTCTAACCGCTACTTAACATCTCATATAATTAAATATATACAAAGTTATCCTTCGTGAACAGTTTGGCGAGGCAACACTGTATTCTTTGAGGTCCAAAAGCGATTTCGTGTATACACAGTTCATCTTGTCTTTTTGAAAAGCGTGTGTATATCGTAGAATTTACCTGTTTGAAAAGTTGTTCAAATAAGCTTGTTATGTAAAGTTAGGAATGAGTATATTTATACCCCCGAAACATTTCATAGCCGGTTTTTACCTCGTTTATATGGGAAACAACTAACAAACTGCTTCTTATTATGTTACAAACCAAGGTTTAAATCAATATTGTCATTATAACTAGTAGCCGTGTTTACGTTGGAATTAGGTAAAATCTTGGGCGGCACATCTAATCGGTCATGATCAATAAACTAACGTCCCAGTGGTGGTTCGTTCAGTTGGTCATTTTCCAGATGAGGTGTTTCAAGTGTTAGAATCTAAGCTGTGAATTGGTGGAAGTCAAAACAAAAAGAAAATATTTATTTGCTACAAGTAGTATCATGTTCACTGAGCCAGAAAATTGCAAGTTAACGTTGATGACATTGTGGCTAACTTGTTTCAATTATCAAAATCTTTGAAGTATAAGGCAGATCGGATCTTGTAAGAAGACACAAAGCAGTTTATCAACACAATCACTAGGTGCTATAAATTTTGTTTATTATGATATAGTTTTTTGCAATCATTTATTGTGGCGGTGTACATCCGTTATGAAGTATAGCTGAATCTCATCAGCGGTGTATTGTATGTTGCTAAGATTGCAACTGTTTTTTCCTAATCACTAAACAAGCGAGGATGTGGTCATCCTTTATGTCAAGTAGGAAGTCGCTGTCAGGAATTCGGCGTATGATTTGGGTTAACACGGAAGCGACAGAGTTTCTTCATGACGATTTTTGTTTTCATATACAAAAACATTTTTTAAGTCAAGCCCATCGTTTCTATTGGGTTAGAGTTTTTCTGCAAAGTTTTCTATTATGTTTAGTTAAATGCTGATCGTACGACTGTGGTTCCATCAAAATATTGAGTGAGAAGAATTTTTAAACGTTTTAACAGACCTCTAATCGAGTACAACTGCAACTATACTCGGAACCCACAAACAATATCAAAATCATCAATTACTGTTTATCACCTCTGTCAACATTGTTCAGCATGACTTATATTCCAGGCGTCTATTTTATCAAACTAATGTTTTATATGAAATGTTTGTTGCATCACTGCGAAGAAATTTTTGTTCGCAAAGTCATAAGGAGGCACAATCTGATAATAATTACTTAGTTTACAGTTATGTAAGTTTAGGTATCATTTAAAAGGCGTACACCAAAAACATTTATGAAAACCAATTACTAACTTAAGGGCAAACTTAGCTTACGTACAAACTGCTTGACGTGAACTAATTGATACCACCTCCACTTTCTCAATACTAACCCGTTAGTTAACTGCAATGATAAACCTGATACATTTCATCAGTTGATCATGATTAACTTCCCTAATATGTTTAATCTTCAGTAAACTATTCTATCATAATTCTTCCGGAATACAAGACGGTTGATTGAATTACTCTCCGAGTTACAAACGCGTTGTTATTAGACAATATGAAGCAACCAAAGTGTCGTAAAAAAACAGCTGGTTGGTAGTTCTGAGGGGCCTGCTGACGAACCAGATGAGATGCGAAATCTTGGTGGGTTATCCACTGCAACTAACATTACCGAACAATGAGGATGACATTTTTTTGTATTTGCAGAGTTGCACAGTGGCAACATCTTTTGACGGATGAACTCAACTTGCGCAATCGAGCAGCAGTTACACCATGGCTTCATCCTGCACGACCTGTTTGTCGTCCAAGTGAAGGAACATTTTGGCGCGAGATCTCTAAGTACCAGACAAAACTGAACTGTCTCACAATGAAAAGTGAACATGACTTGGCAGCTTGTTTCGGACACGGCCAGTCGGCCAAGAAAATTAGTATATTCACATCGTATTCATATGGCTTACTGAACTCAATTTCATCACTAGGGATCAAGACAGAGCCACTGATAAAACTGGTGGCTTATCTTTCCTTCCACAAAATGATCCATTCAAACATTATATGTCGAGGTCAGCTCCCCAACTTGTAAACACCGAATTCAATGCCAACAGTTCCTCGTAAGATATCATTAGCAAATCATAATTTTTCCCGAAGAAATGGCATTCGTTACTGAATGAATCATCTTATACTAGAGATTAATAATCCCCAAAGTCGCGTCCGAGGTTCGTTTGAAATAAATGTTTTACAGATCAAAGCTAGCATTAATTGATCAATTAGAAAACCAGTGTTAGAGAACCAGTATTAATCTCTCAATGCGCACAAGAAATTTCGCTTAATAAACGCTAAAAACTTCAAATGTCATTTTACACGTCCTACTTCTCCAATTTAGGATTTTCCAGTTTCATGACAAGTAAGACTAACAGGAAAATAGATTTAATTCTCAGCATGATCCACGTTATGTTCTCCTCATCAATGTGAAATCAAGATTTGACACATCTTTGCGAAAGTTAGTCATCGGGAAGGCCGTTAACTTTTACAGGTTTACATTTTAAATGTCTTTTTCTTTCTTGGACTCTCAAACGAATATTTTGTTGGCGCCAACAGCAATCTGATCCCTAAAGCGGAAATTTGTGAGAAATGTTATCAGCAAGCTATAGAGATCGCAAATCATCGTCCTCGAGGCAAAACAAGTTCCGTTGTTAAAATGTTAACTAATTGAAGGCTTTAAATCAGAAGCCTAAATGTATAGAATGTTGGCGAACTCCACTCGGAAAAGAAGGATGACGTCTGCCTAAATTTATAACCACTGTCATTATTAGGTGAAACATTGTGGTCCGGTTTAAGTTCAGTCCAGTGTTGTCTCTCCTACTTATTACTGTTGTATAACTATCTAACCTAATCACTGCCAACTTAGGATCCACGTGCAATAAGCCAGTATATAGATGCCTTGTTGAACAACCATCTCTCTTTTGTTTGCATTCTAATTTTATCTGGCCCACCTCAGGGTAAAACGGTATACGGATTGCAGTACTGGTAGTAATCACTAAAATAACCACATTTATAAATGTTAATTTTTTCAAACACATATCGACTGACCGATAAAATAAAAAGTAACATTAACCCCCAAAAACGTCCAACACTACGGTGTAAGGTGGTCCATTAAAGAATAGTTCGTGTGATATGCATAACAAAAAACAACTGAATGACTTCTGTATAACAAATAGCCGTACGATGAAGTATGTAGAAAATCTGACAGTTCAGCAAACAAGTGAAACCGTTTGACCGATATACCAAACATCACGTATGAAGGTACGGATAAATCAGTTCATTTACAGAATGAATTGAGCTGTTAGATTTCACTAGCTACTTTTTTCTTTGAGGTTTGAATTATGTGAAAGAATTCATTTATCAATCTAGGTTAACATATATTCACCAATTTCATATCATTTTGGACTAGACTTATCATGCGCACACTTATCTCAACAAACCGTTTCTTGTTTTCGGATATATCTACTCATATTTGTTTCCGTATTCAAATTACCAACCCATAATCAGTGGGATAAATAAGTTTTTCTTAAGCAATATAACTAGTACTGCTACTCATTCTTGTAAAGAATACACCTTTTCTAGAGAATACAAAAATGTTTACTAGATGAAAGCGATTAATCCGAAGGTAAGGATACAAGGGACATGACAACTGTTCTGTATAATGTAAACAAAAACAGTTGCCTAATACTAATGTTTTAGGCTTTGTTACATATAGTATGGCTACACAAGTAAATAGGTAGGTTCAGTGCAACCAGACTACCACGACCATTCAGCAAGAAGTGTGTTCGTTCCGGCCTACCAAACTTGCCCAAAAACATCGTGTTTGCTTATTCGAACCATCGCCACCTGAAAGCGAAGGCTAACTAAACTACTTTCTGTTCAAGGCGCTGATGAACGCAATCAGTAAGCCAATAGAGTTATGAACATAATTGACTCATACGTAAAAGTCAGCACTATTAGGACGCATGGATCCTTCATCCCAGTCATCCGTAACAAAATATTGAATTGACCGGTGATTATCACATTTCAGCTTGTTACAACGATGTTGAAGGATTGCACACGGACGGACTTATGTACTTTACTGATAATTCATTTGATATATGTAAGAGCAGGGAGTATATAGGTAATAGTGCCGGGCAGCTGCTTCTAAAACAAACTGTGCAACTGTCACTCCCAGCATTGTACTCCCTGTATGAGTCTGATTTGATTTCTTCCCCGAAAGATAAATCCGTCCTCTGGGTAGAGGTATTTTCTGTTTAGAAATCGTATGAAAAGGAGGACATCGTACTAACACAAATGTTTATTCTTTTAGTTAGAAACAGATATTTCTCTTCATGAATTTGAACATAGCACTAAGATGAACAATTTTTTCATCGACAGACATAAATCGGTCAGTGGGCATCAGATTAATCTCGATTCGACTTTCAGGATGATAATACGCCAAACCAATTCGCGCTTCCTTCGAGTGGTCGAAACTGGCCGTCTTCAGCCAGCTTAATGTGTACCAAAACATGTATATGTAACAATTAGACTTCTGTTGGCTTGATAGTTTTGAGTTGTTGTCTACCACCCCATTCGGTGTTTTATTTCTTCATGGACCACTCAAGTGATTTTGCCTACGTATATTCCTGGTCATTGTTCTTTGTTACTGGAGAGGTAATGCAGAATGCTGGCATCTACCTAGGTCCGTCTTTTCATTACTACGTTTAGCCAAATCTCTCTGTTTACTTTGTCTTCCTACTTTGTATACAACTAACTATAAACCATACAGGAAGAATCACTTGCTTCACTGCAGTCATATTCCTTTCAACTTTCACGTGTGATAGTTTGTGCCCAACCACACATATTCAGGGGTTCTTGAGGCACCGACATTGTTCACATTTATCCCAACTGCCTCTTTTTATCAAACTGTATATAATTGTCTTCTATCTCCCCTATAGTCATTTTTGTCATTTCAAACTTGTTAGGTAAATGGTCAGGATCTGCGTAATGCATCTCACGAGCAAGCAATCCACGCATTTCGACAGGCCAAAGACCCAATCATCGTTGAAGTCGCCCGCCGTGATCAGGTTCCACTCGAGGCAAACTCAAAATTCACAACTCAAACGCAAGACTTGTCGTCACTCGATCGATTTGCGGCATCCGACACGATCGGCAGCCATAAATCGATAGCTGTGCAGACGGAGTTCAATGCCGCGGAAGCTACACTAACAGCCATGGCTGCTGTTGCTCTGACCACTGAAGATATCCGGGCTGCTCTGAGTCTGCCACGAAACGGTATTCAGAGGTAAGCAGAATTTGTCACGCAATAATCCACGGAAAAAATCTAAGACGTGTTACAATTGTTTGATTCAAGTATGCAAATTAAGCCAAAACTACATTTGTCCATTACATGAAAAGAAAACGTTGAGCAAAGGACATAAATCGATCGTCACCAACCTGTAATTTAACTGATTAAGTCAGTCAATCAAACAGGAATCGATGAAATTCTATGGCACCTAGGTTAACTGTACGACTTCCAAACAGTTCATTAAAAATAAGTTCAAATGTTTCACTTTTCTGCAGAATTTTGATTTAGCCCAACTTCGCCAATGACTTAATTCAATCAGTACTGATGGGTCGTTGACACATAGTCTACAGGGAAGAATCAACCCTAAAGGGAAGAGATAATAACGCTTGGCAATTGTACTTTGATGTGCAATACTTTCTGTTATGTCAAATAGTTTCATGCGTCACCGTGGAAAATGGCTGACCAAAACATAATTATCGGCAGAGAATATAGATGTCATCTGATGTTAACACACTTGAGTCAATTTGTTTTCTATCGTATACTCAACAAAGTTATTGAAAAACCGATATCGATAGGTACAATGTACCGGTGATTAGAAGACATTGAATATTGGTCCATTCATCACATGCCTGCATCCCTTCAGATAGTGATACAAATGAAAGCAAGAATAGATTGGGCCGTAAAAGGGAAATATATTTTTGTTTGTATACATGAGAATGTATTTTTACTGTGATGTAAAATGCTCGGCTACAATCCAAACTACTCTCTTTGGTGACCTAGTCAGCCGAGATGTGCACGTATGTGCGACACACCAATTATATTATCACTGGCAAATGAGGATAGTGACTCTTTTTTGATCAGTTATTTCCGGTGAATGCCAACAAAGTAGTGTGTAACCTTTGTCATGTAAATGAGATTTTTCGACACTGCTCACCTCAAGACAAAAACCTCGTGGTCTAGTGGATAAATAACTGAATCATCATTCGGACACGAATAAGTGAGCACGTATGTGCTTCTGTCACAATCTGTTCTTCATGCATTTAATGCGGATAGACGCAGTTTGGTCAGAATTACTAGGTTGCATTAGCTATGGCTGCAAGAGCTCCAAATGATTTTTATAATGTCTTTGATACTGGCTTTAAAAATGACACTGCACCACCGACTTTGTCTTCGTTTAGACTCATCTTGTACAGACCGTCATATTTCCTTACGAAATTCTCGTCAAAAGCAGTGATTTTAGAAGTGGCGAATATAAGCGGATGAAAGCTTTTGCCAGCATCATGAAGGGTTGTTGGTTCGATCCCCATTCAGATTGCCTCTAAATGATGAATCCAAACAAAAACAAATTAAACCCTAGATTTTTAATTGGAGGTTGATCAACAAGGAGCATTAGAAACCTCATAAGGAATTACCGTGACCGTAACCACTGTAAAGCAGCATTCCAAAACGGAATTTTTGCGCATTCATCGGCTGAAGAACAAGTTAAGACTGAAATACAGACAAATTCCGTCACAAGTGGTGTGGTTTAGGGCTTCGGCTGACCTGATTTTCCATCGACAATTGCAATCCACGGTGAACTGTGTCCACTCAAACTAACGGGATGGAAACTAAGCTACAACTCAAATTGAATGAACTATCGATGGTCTGTTTGTTTCTCTGAGACTATTAAAGGTCACATTACTCCCGGAAAGTGATCACTGACTTAACAGATTTGGTTATTGTGGACTAAACAGATATAAATTTAAATTTCAATTGAGTGTATCTCTTGCATTCAAGTGAAAAATTGGACGTACGTGTTATGAAAAGATCAACTAGAAACGAGTTCATGCCTTGTTAGAAATCGCCGATAGTGTGTGTTCTTCATGACCAAACTTTGAACCCAATTCCAAGTCTGTGATCAACTGTATGGTGTTCACATTAAAGCAAACAAAATTCACGGCTAATCGTTAGTAACTAAAAGCACCTTTCAGCGGGTCACAGATTTGTTAACATAAATTCAAAGCCCTTATTGCAAGGTTATCTAGGATCTCTATTAAAGCAATCCGTGTGGTTAATATATCCCTTATGGTGATACTAACTTCACAGTGACTAGCATGCGGCCTTGCCTGAGCATCGTGCCTAATGTGACATCAGCAGTAAAGTGGTTAACATCCCTGTCATACGCACATGTGAACAGGCGTTCAACTTCAGTTTTATTTGGTAATATATATATATATATATGTTCGCTACTGCTGAGATCATACGAGAATAAAACTCAAACTTAGTACTTTATTTCGGTATGCGCCGGCTGCCATGTCCACCTGAATCGCTGTTACCAAGTGCGATCCTCAACCGCAAAGGTCGCACTTGTAAAATTAATCCAAGAGACAGTGGTGAATTAGATCGTATAAAAGTGGCTACGCATCGTAACTCGCGTTCATCTTTGATGCAAGGACCTTCTCGCCACAAACAGTTAAATTGAATAAAACCATTGCATCTAGACTGAGCTATTCGTGTGTGTTCCAGACAGTTAGAAAATTTGCTATCCCTCCTCTCCCCAGTTCGTCCTCGGAACATGTTCCTTACCACCTGGGTGCTGTTGACTTTGACAATTCACGGAACACATGTGACTTCAGACCACCAGCTGTTACGCTTTCTGATCAGGACTGAAAATGTTTCATCCAACCCCACAAACATATGGAAAGTAAAAAATAAACAAAATAAACGGCTTAATCAGGAAACATGTAAAGGTATTTTTTCTCGCTAGATACTTTCAATCAGAGCATCTGAGTTGAATAGCGTGAGATTTCTATTAATCTCAACTTGATGCTGCCCATTTGAAGAAAACTTCATTTTGTATTGAATGCCGCACTTCAGCTGACTAGAAGCTGAAACATTGAGTTAACTTGCTCTGTGATAAATTAAATCACATTGTCTTCATGACTGATGACTTAAATTCAATTCGTAATCGGTTACTCAGTAAGTAGTACCTCAACGCAGAATATGCAGCAGCAGAAATGACAAATAAGACATTACAGTGCTCTTCTCAAAGAATACACTTGTTCAGGGAAAATCAATACGGATAAGATATATGGTTGCACCGAGCACTTCCCTTCAAGAAACTTATATCACAGAAGCAAACAAAAGATACTTGATAGGGCTGAAATTTGCTCAGTTTCTCAAAAAAATAAAAACATTTCGGTTGTCTAATCCGACCGACCCCATTATGTGCAACCGGTGACCATAAAACTAGTTCTCAACTACCTGAAACATGTTATGTTGTCCATATTATTTACTGACTGTAATTTGTAAGCACAAGTGGAAAGTCCACAAATTTACTGTAACATCCACAATCTGCAAACGTTTTCCATGAACAAAGTCATTCCTTTCTCTTAGGGCTATCATAATCATTGTCTGACAAGATGGAGGCAGTGTGTTACATTATTATTTTGCATCGGTAAACAGTAATTATTACTGATGGACTTGATTCATACAAAATAATTAAAAAGAAATTAATCTTAGTTAAACTGGGTATATATCACGCATTAGTGATCGATTGACCAGACTGAAAGCATGCTGAGTAAAAAGTTGGCTAAACTGCAATGAATCAATTTTTGAGGGTTCTCAAAAGAATGAGCAAAATTAACGATATTTCCTATGATATTCTGCTGTTTATTTATGTCCCTCATGCCCAAATAGTCTAGAGGTTTTATTGTTTTGTTTGATTGAAAGGTGATTGACTCGAAAAGTTATTCAATTTCTTTCTTCTCAGTATCAGTATGAAACTTTCCCTGTACAAATGGTAGATGGTGTTTACTGTTCATATTCTATCCCAGACTAATATTCGCATTATTTCGTCGTTTGAACTGTGGTATGACTTTCAAGTATGGTGAGGTGTTTGTGAAACCATCATAACTTACAAGTAGTGGTCAAATAAAAGTGTACTTCCTTTTAAGGGGTCTTGAATAATTAAATAACGGACCCCCAGTCTTTAGTTTCTATAATAAATGTACGGCTATGTAGGTGGTTCTGGCAAAGTAGGCTCGTTCTTTTGAATGCATAGCTTTCACAAAGGTCGCTTCACATTAGATTAACATACTCCATCAAAAGAGACTACCCTGTACGGATAGAACTGATAGAGATGTATTGTGGAGCGTGCTTTTGGGGCCAATTACATTTTGATAAGTGTCAGTTTGGTAATTCCGGCAGTCTGCAAACCTTGACATTTATAATCAGATTAAAAATACTTTGGAATTTAGTCAAACAACGATCGCGTTGATTGAAATAAAAGAACTATGGAGACAGCATAAGGTGCGTCGGTTTTAACTAATTACGCGACACTTGACTGATTTTACTTGTGTTGTTCATCGCAGCGCATCTTTATAGCCGAGAATTTATCTGCGGGTAAAACGGACACATCATAAAAGCCTTCTCATCTAAAAGAGGGTTCACTTTATTTTTCTTCAGATATTCCGAATAACGTTCGTAAAAGTTGTGTTAGAAATTTTTTGATTAACACAAACATTGCGCAACAGTGAGCATAGTATTACTTGAGATCGTCTTCTCTAGTTCACATACTTCATGGTGGCTGGAGTGCGGTGGCTCATCATTTGATTGCAAATAGATTTTACAAGTCGTTCCTTTGACGGAGCGGTGTAGCAACCAGAATCTGATGATCATTTTTCTGTTACATGACGTGAGGAATATATTCCATATCACGTGTATTAGTGAGGGCCTCTAACAAAAGAGAATGTCGATCTTGGTGTATTTTCAATATGGGACTAGGTGAAAGTTTACGACATTGTTGAATGTTCAGTCTTTCATGATTCTTGTTCATGTTATGTATGGTTTTACTTCATGTCATACATAAACCATTAAGAACCTTTGTGCCGCACACACTGACAGATTAAGTGCTCACTTGTTCCATCGGTGATTGGTGTGCTCCACGCCATATTTAGGTTTTGGCTCACTTACTTGTCCACTTCTTTCACTCAATCTACTAAGCCCAACTAAACATTGTCGTCGTCTTGTATAGAGACTACAAAAGACTAATTGTCTATCACGAACATTGAATACTTCACCTCAACTTTTATGACCTTCATAGTGTCTCCAACTCTGTGCATGTCGTGAACTCATAAGTACATAAATTCTGTTCTAAGAAGTACATGACAATTTCGTTGCTGAACAACTCAACGTGAAGAAACATTCTAGAATAAAAAACTGGTTTTTTCTAACATTGCTGAAAAATAAAAAGTGATCACTTAGTAAACTAGATTTCACTAGTTTTGCAACGGTTGGTTTGCAAACTTTCTTGTTTGGCTTAAGACGAAAATGATGAGAATTCATACGATCAGTTGACTTACTGGGATAGGTCAACACGGTTCTACATTCTCTTACGCTTGGAAATGGTGGTGAGCTGCTAAATAAGTTTTTTCTTAACTCCAATATGACCCAACATTGAAGTAACTGTTTTATTTAGTCTAGTGACAGATCATTTGCACCTAACGATTTTATATGTCTTTATGCCTAATCTAGGATTCACTTTATGACGTTCTAAAACCCGTCTATGATTGTGTGATAAGGTCAGTGCCAAGCAACAAAATTTCTGCTGTACATGTCGTAGATTGATTATGTTGGCATCTGTGAACTACGCCGCCGCAGCCGATATTCTAGGGTTTCCAGGGCAAGTGTACACATAAATGCCACCCAGGTAATGATTGCTTGCATACTTTTACAGCGGATGTCTACTGTACATATGATGTGTTCGTCTTACGATGTGTACGGGTTAGTATGATGGCAAGAATATAACACACCATTGTTCACTGTGGAGGACTTCCGAATTGTTATAGCAAAGCGGCTACAAACAATGTAAGCTGAATGTAACCCCAGCTACTCAGTCAGGTCTGTGTCTGGGTCTGTCAGTGATTGGTTCACCGGGTGTGGTCACGTGAACAAACTGGCGTTGGTGGGACAATTACATTCGAACATCCTTCAGTCTGGAATGTGACAAAGTCTTTCGGATGGCCCAAAAGATCACAAACTAGATCAAACGAAAAGCGCAGGTATGTTTGGATCTACTTTAGGTGGCTTAAACTAAAAGCATAATGATATTGTAATAAGTGTAGTCAGTTGAATAGTGAAAGCCCGTAAGTGGAAGAATGCAATAATACAAATATACTGGAAGAATTATGTACATAATAGGGCGATGAAACCGAATGATGAACAAGAGGCAAATAAGAACTGCTTAGTTTCAACAGTAATCGTTCAGGCGCGATTTCAGTTTGATGGTCAATCCGTCGGAATACGTCTTCGTATCCTGAATATATGTAACTAAAGTGATGCCGAAACTGTCACAGTTCATGCCAATGGTATTTTCTTGTCTGAGAGAATCTATCGCCACCAAACGTCATCACGGTTTTGAATCGAAATCAAAACAGTAACTTCACTTATCGGGCTTATTCACAAATAGATAATACAGGTATTTATAACGATCGAAATGATGATATATTCCTGGTCTAACCGCCTTTCTATCATCGCGCACATTTCATAACCCTTTCGATCTCCTCTGCGTCCGGACTGAATCCAGAGCATTAGACAATATTCCTCTCGCTTCACCAATTCACATGAACTGGGTTGCCTTTCGAAATGTATTCAATATAAGCGTATCTCGATCTCTTCTTCTGCTGCGCAGTTTTAACTGTGTATTTGTCCGTGTGTACACAGTTAGAAGTCAGGTTGACCAGTAGACAATGAACGTAGAACGCCTGTTACGTTGTGTATCCCTTTACGGGTTTAATCGTCACAAAGATCTTGCACTAAGTTGAAACTTACTTCATTGTGGATGTTACTTGTGTCCTGCCGTATTAAGTGCGAGTTATTTATTGATTTTTTAGTGAGACAATGTCCTCTACTTTTTCTTTCGACTAGTCATGAAGAGGGCTTTTATTGCGATGCCAAAACTTCTATTTACCTACAAAATTTCGAACTTTGAGTAAACGAATTGTGGCCTATTCTCCACCCACAAAAATTTGTATATGCTCTATTTTGCACAGTGCGCATTTGGTTTAGTAAGTGCGATCTCCAAATTCGCGATCTGCAGCTCTTCCTGTTCGAGACAAGTGCAGATATGGCCCGCGAAAACCAGCTATCCTCTGGGTCAAACTGGACGCGATAATCAAACCATACGTCGATGTCAGCTGGTACCACTGGTCTTCTCTTCCGTCCACCCCTACCAAGTCGTCTTGGGGAACAGCTTAAGAACTGTGTCTACCGATACAGTCTGTAGTAATTAAAGTCTGCAGTGCCCTACAATTATAAACAATGTGTTCCAGCACGGCAACAACGTTGTATAAGAAGTTTCCCGCTCAGAAACGGGATGCATGTGTGACGACAGTTAATTAATGTACACCACAGTTTCTGTCTAAATAATCATCCCGAGATCCCAGTTTTGGATTTTGATTGTTATCGTTTGTAGACGGTTTTATTCTGTCCACATCGGCTTTTTATTACAGCGAGCAAAAGCTAGCGGCCTCTAGTTATAATCTGTTTCCTTAAATAAGTGTATATTAAAACGCTGGGTCCCAAACACTGCAGGATACACTTCATTCTACAGTTGCTTGTCAGGTTTGTTCGGTGGACGAATGGTTTCGACAGTGGTGATCAAACGGTTTACCTCTTTTAAACGGCACAGTTCCTATATCAGTTAGACTGCCGTTACCTCTGACTACGTTTCAATGGGAGCGCTGGTGATCAGTTTTTTTGTTTCTACGAATGCCAGTTGTATCTCCCCTCAGCACGCTTCCCTTAATAATCTGGCGAGTCAGATGCATGATGACGGTGAAGTTAGTAGAAGACTATTTGAATAATTCACCAACCCATTCAGATGCTTGATTTTTTTTCGCGATCTTCGTCACCCTTAATTCTACTATTGTTCTAACTTGCCATCAGAACAGAACATAATTACATAAATCGTCGAAGCCAAAACTAAAACAAAAGTCCTAGTTCACGCATCAATTTCATCGCGTTTTGCAAACACAAACGTAGAATACAAAACAGCAAAATCCTGCTGGCTGTTCTAAAGCATGCAGTCAACGCTTATGAAATAGATGTTTTCAATCAATAGTATGGGTGTATCTGTAAGCAGAGATCAAACTGAGTACCAAACATAGTCAATTACATTCAATTTCCATTCAGTTTGGTCTGACAATACATCCACTGTAGTAAATAAATAAGCAAGGCCACATTTCGGTCAAATATCTCGTGTTTAGTTTTGGTATCATTTTAGCCCTGGTTTCACAATCAGCGGTTCAGAACCAAGTTGATGTCATCTGAAATGTTTAAATTTACAGTGAGTTAACAGTGTCGGTTCTTCTATAGGACTATTTACACCAGAGACTAAGAGGTTGCCTCTCTCTCCTCTAGTCTCCCTATGATCGCCAAGATTGCTTGAACCAGTGAAACGGCTGATAAGTTATCTAAAATCACTGGCAAAGAATCGGTTCTCGGTATCTGGCCCAACGTTGAACTAATAACTGTAGCATGCTTTCTGGGGCATACAAATATAATTATTGCAATTGTGCTAGATAAATAGTACACCTTTCAAAACGCTAATTACGAGGATGAGCGTTCACTGACTTCACTTAGACTATTGGGCGTTGACATCAGGACAAATGTTCCTTCACAGGACATACTTGTGAACCGCGCTAAAGTTATTTTCTTGCGAGTATTCCAAGACATCCTATAACTTTTTTCTTTTTGCTACATCAAAAAGTTCTCTACGGAATAGTGTATCATGCTTCTGAATTTCATTTCTGTCAGTCCAAAAAATGCGAACTCCTTGAAAGTATACATACTTTGATGTTGCACTTTATCAACACAAATGTTCACAGCAGGTCATGTTTCTATAGTATTATAATTCGGCACCACCCGAAGATAAAACGCTATCTGGTTGCCTGTTATCCGCTCAGTATAGTCTGGTTAATTTTGATTTCACACACCTTGTCAACTAACATTGTGAATGCTAAGGGGGCTATGGTTTCTACACGAGCCTCATGCATTTGTTCAGAAGGTCGAAGTAACTCACAGTTTTTCATTCTTGAACTCCACTCTAACGTTTAACTTGTCACTAAGACGTGATTTTTGTTGAAGGTAAGACTAGTATACGACTGTCAAAGCAGTTATTGCTTAGTCTCCCCTATAATCCCTGCCTGTTGCTTTCTGTAAAGGCTTCTGAATCATCGATTTAATTAACCAACCAAATATAACTAAAAATGAAGAAGTGTAATACAATCGAGTGACTTTATGGCATCCATAGAACATTGCATCACCTGCCACTTTTGAATTGTTTACCCTTGAAGACTTTCAGTCATTTTGGATTAGGACTTCAAATGTGTTACATCATTTACGTCACACATTCCACTGTCTATGCCGTCTGCTTGTCTGACAGAAGTTGATCGACGATAAGTCAGACTGCCAACTCGATGACATTTAACCAGACAGGGGTTTCAGTGTTGTATATGAGATAGGTGTGTATCCTCACAAGCTGCATTCAGATAAGATGCATGGTGGCCAAGGTATGCTTTATTCCGGACGCTCAATAGCGTTTTTACACTGTATACGAAATATACCTGCTTGTTGGCAGCACAATTTCAGGTTAGAGTTTTGAAGACTGTAGTTGTCCAACCTACTATTCAACTGGTTCAACATATCTCCAAGAAAGCGCTTCACGGTATACTGTTTAGGCAGCTTAAATCAACCGAAAACAAGTAATCAGAAAATTCCGTTAGAGGTACTTTGATGAGATAATGTATTTGGGTTGGTGTTAGACGATGCAACAAAAAATCCGGCTGACAGTGTAATAGTTTCAGAAAGAGAGTGTCCAGAAACTTAACAGTTACAATATTACAGATGCGGAAAGGTTAAGGGGGATTTTGAAGGCAAACGGATGATAGAACAGCAGTCTGAAATCTGTTCGTTAAAAAGGGTACCTTACAGAGGTACAATATAACAAAGAAGTAAAACAGAAACAGCGCGTCGACACACGGCAGACGTTAAGTAACTGGGTACGAACACAAACCAGTAAACATTGCTTACGTTTTTCGAGTCGAATAAATCATAGTACTGTACCAAGTGAAGGCTCAGCCTGTTATTCTCCATGTGTGCAGTTGAAATCATCAGCTAATGAATGTTTCAGTATGCTTTGGTAGGATGTAGTCGTTCGATTGCAGTTTAAGTAGATCAGTTACCGTTCTGTATTCAGTGGGTTATTACTGTGAAGGCCACTGGGGCTGGTCACGAAGTAACTTTTGTTCAGTTTGGTGGAAAGATAGTTATCACGACTCAGTCATACTAGAATAATGATATCAGACCTCTCATCCCCTCCATCAAATTGATGTTTAAGATTGTGTTAATGGAAACAGTAAACATTATGACAGAAACAAACGTGTGCAGTCTTATGGCATAAATTTAAGCATACTGAAGCTCGTATTATCGGTTCATACCTCAAATCTGGACGGGTATCACGAATGCACTACAATGTAACCTAGACCATAACGTGATTACGATAACTCATTGTGTATGATCCTGATAAAACTTCAGAGCGTTATAAATCCTAATATTTGAAATGTCTAGTTGCATCTCGGTGAAAAACTCGGTAACGTTTGACTTCTGCTCTGACCAAATATTGGACGATATCAGTAGATAAATAAATCTGGCTGAGTTGGAAGTAGCACAATTACGGCAAGTGAGCCCGGCTCAGTCAAGAAATGGAGCGCACGGAAAATAAACTTTCTGTGATTCACAATCAGGCTAAGTACACATTTGTATGAGTTTGTCAGGTGTCTTAATTAGCACATTGGTGTAGCAAAGGATAAAAAGCATTAGAGTCACCCTGGTTTGTTCATCACCATCGGCCGCAAAAATCGTAGAAAAACCATGAAATCTAAGCGATAGTTTCAGCCCTGGTATGAATATTTGATTCAAAGGGAGTGCACTCCCACGATTAAGCACGTTTTGAGTGTATATCACGGTGAAGTTAATGGAACTGCAATAACTTCTGTGATTTTTGGCTTACGGCATTTTACCCATTTAGATTATGCCCCACGAACTCGAAACACCGGCTTAGATGAATCAGATACGTTGATTTGCCTAAAAGCACAGTAACTGCAGCCGACCAAGCACTCAATGATCATTTACAGTTAGCAAAAATGGATCGTGCTCCAAAAATTGTTGTTCGACTTATCAGACTTGTTCTACGTGATTAAACAAAATAGCACACAGGAAATGAGGTAGTAGAAGTGAGCAAAATACAATTTCCAGTTCGATACGCGATTATCATGATGAGCTGTGAAATAGGATATGGTAGTCACCTCGTTGTTTATTCATCAAGTCTCTGGATAAATAATCACTGTTAAACAGAAACAAAATGTGAACAGAAATTTTGTCCACGGTTTGCAGTTTACTTATCTTTGTGGTTACTGGTATGTACTCACGAAGAAACTGTTCCGGAGAGCCAACGTAATTGAATGTGTTAAATATAACCTGTTTATTTATCTTCTATAGTGTCCTCCAAACAGATTTTCCAAGCCTTGTCTTACAGACACAGGACTAGGCTTTTTATTTGTCTAGAAAGTACAAATTCATTAAAGCTTTTGCATTATTCCGTCCAGGTTGTCTTAAGGTACATCTCCAATCTTATCCTGCCAGATTCGAGAAGGGAAATCAACGCCTCCAGATTAATTTTAAAAATGACATATAAATTAATAAATTCAGTCCAGTGAGAATCAAAATCTAAGAGATTTTTACAAAACTGAATCAAGAACTGCGCGAGTTCAGGTCGCAGTAAAACAACTTACCACTTTTATATGCACTCAAATTGAAAAGAGTTTTGGAGACCTACTTCGTAGGTGCTTGGAAGTAACTCGACCAGATTCGAATAACGACCTTCACGTTGGGAAATCCAGCCCTTGAGCAACAGTCCAACGGCCCTTCTGACAGTTATAATCAGTAGACGATTAATACCAATAAACCTCGGTTGGATTGAGTATTGGTTAAAGGTTCAATAAAGACCGCGTCCTACTGTCACATGATCTGAATACTAACACACTCTAATGTTAATAAACAGTACATACTCAGAGGTATATTCTCATTGTGGATTTCTTTACAAGGTGATTCCGATTTGTAATTGGTTTAAGATGTAAAACCTCCCAACCTGCGGATTGATGGTGTAGCTCAGCGAGTGAATAACTTGCCGGGTTCATGCATGCTTTTTCCGTCACTGTTTCGGACCTGGAAAAGCTCAGATATTTCATACTTGGGTCTCTGGCAAATTATGAAATACGCCACACTGTGCGTAGGTGAAAATATTTTAGTACAGCGATCGGCAAGTGACATTGTGCACATTCTTGTTATCAGGATTTAGATCAGTTCTGATCCCAGCCGTTACTAAATTTTTGAAGGTCAAGCTTAACTAAATCCGAGTCAACTTTCACTCCATTCATGCGAGCACAAGAAAAAAATGGAATACAGCTGCCAGATTGCATGCAATCTGCCGGTTGAACTAAAATGCTGCACAGGATGATCAGACCATTCACACGTGGAACTCTCAAAATTCCATTTATTTTGCCAAACTTCTGTCGAGTATTAAATGATTGCCTATCCAACGATTTGTCTGATAGATTCTAGAGCGGCTTTCCAGAAAGTTTGTCTGAGTAGTCCACTATCAAAACGACTAAATGATTCCTATGAGTTATGCGTAAAACTGTCGGAATTTGCTTCAAAACGCCGACTGAACCAGTTCTCAGGGTTATTTCGTAGCTCAGCTGGTTGAGCACATGTTGCGTAAAGAATAATTAATTCTGTC
Source organism: Paragonimus skrjabini miyazakii (assembly GCA_014338405.1). Classification (NCBI taxonomy): domain Eukaryota; kingdom Metazoa; phylum Platyhelminthes; class Trematoda; order Plagiorchiida; family Troglotrematidae; genus Paragonimus; species Paragonimus skrjabini miyazakii. The sequence continues at coordinate 130,628 of JTDE01000919.1, forward strand.
ATTGGTTCCAATCCAGTTAAAGTCTGATATTTTTGCAAATTGTTTACTCCGGATTCAAGATATCTGATGAACTGTATACAAATTAACATGTTTCATAGCAGCTTTCATGAAGTTCAACACTGACCAGTACAGAAAATTACATAACTTCAGCTTTTTCTCAGAACAACTTGGTTTGCGCCAAACACCATGATATCTTCATGGCTAGATCTAAGTATGGAACGTTTTTATCGGTGGCAAGATTTATACTGTTCCTCCGATAGAACACGTTCACACATAGTGTTGCGCATTCACTTAATGCCGGCCTGTTTATCGAAGTTGCCAGTTATCCAATTTGAATGCTATGTAACGCTTTCAAACTGTTCACCAATAAAAACAGGCCAAACATTGCCAGCATAAACTGCAGTTAGAAAGGGATGATGCCTACCCAAACAAACAGACGTGAACAACTTAGACACCGAGAGACGACACTCTCATAGAAATTATAACTTTCGAGCAGGCAAAAAACACTACTTACATGCAAGTAATTGTATCCAGTTTATCTGGAGGGAATAATAATAACTGATGAGTACAGTGAACTGCAACTGCCTTATTACGCAAATATCTTATTTTGTTGTGCATATGAGATTTCACCTCTGAATTTCAGCTCTGAAACGATCTACTCCTCCAGTGTTTCCGGTCTGTTAGATATCGTCGAATTGGATCCGGAGGAAGAGATTGATGAAGGTGAGAATAAAGTAGATGAAGCGGAAGAGGAGGAGGAGGAGGAAGAAGAAGAGGGGGATGAGGGAGAGGTCGAAGATAGGGTTCAAGCCACCGAGGACAGGTTATTTCCCGCACGAAGCACAAATCTGTTGATGCATGAATATGAGTCTCGTGTATCGGCCTACGAACCATACCGTTACGGTCACCCTGTGTGCGCCTGTCAGGAAGCGATTAATGAACAATATGATCGTTCAACGTGGTCAAGATTACTCAATCCCAACACAGTCTGCATTGAGCACACAGATTCCAACCTGATTTCGGAGAGTAGTTCAAATGAGAAGTCGGCTCTAGAAAATTTGCTTTTCACCGTAAGTTCCGGTAACTTTACCTCATTCCAGTTTTGAATGATGTCAAGATATAGAAATTTACCCATGAACCACTTTAATTTGCTCGTTTTTACAAACTTTTGTTCGAAACTTAGAAAACCACACAAACCAGCCTCTAGCTTTACGTTTATGAACGTAATCAGTTCTTATGCAGTTTAGTTTCACAATAAGGTAAACGATATCGCTTCTCAAAGAGGACACACCGGGACGCCTATATTGACGACGTCTGTAACTGGTGGTGTTGAAAATAGTTCAATTGTTATAATGCTGAAAATGTACCCTACAAACGTGATGAGTGATGACACACTCCGAAAACGAAGGACTCACCCAAAACGTTTTCAAGGTACATATGCAAGTCATCACGAGCTCAACAACGGTAACAAGCTATGACCATAATTTAGTTCACCGACTAGTAAGCTAGCGAGTGGACTCCCTGTTAGAAAACCATCATCTCCAGTGTTCCCTATTTGATTCAACAAGAAAACAGTATTAGCTGTGAATATGTCCCTTTTGTACTAAAGGTTGACTTGTGCTTCTGAGTATTTGTACCTCATGCACTATGACAAAGTACATAGCATGCCCGGTAGCAACAACATACTACAAATAAAAGGTCCCATAGTGCTATCCATTTTCATGCTGAGAAGACAGAAGTACTTTCAAACTAATGCAAGCGGATGATCATCATCCTTTTGGGGTCACCATATATTTGTTACGCACAATTCATATAAAGCGACACAAAGAATTTCACAAAAAATGAAGTCCTTGCAACAATTTGAAGGAGGAAAAGATAAACAGACAAGCGCCACAAAGATTACAAGTCGACAATAAGTAACCTATTTAAGTCACAACATACCGTGCGACCTCTATGTTATACCACGCTATAATTTTCGTGTTTGGCTGCTTTTATAAGTCATCGATTACATTATTGACACTGCGTATGGTGTCTGATTATCGTCGAAAAAGTACACCTACAATCGCTTAAAATGTGTGAAAATTCAGTTCAACTTGAAAGAAAGCATGAATCAGAATGACAGTATGCTGTCAAACATGGTGACAGTAATCTTGCTAATTTCGTGTTAGTTGTCCATCTTGTGTGTATTTGCTTACTGCAATTAATATCGTGAAATATTTTATTACTGATGAGTGGTTGGGGATTTTGAATTTTCATTTGAACTGAACATCACCCAAAATCGATCGCAGCTGTCGCATTCCTATAGAAATTTCAGTCGGCCCATTTCGGAAAGAAACACTAAACTCGAGTTTCGCTCTCTTTTGAGCTCGTCAATAGTGCATATCCTCGCAACTGCCAGGACTAGAACTCCGGCCACGCTGTTCATGAGGCAACGTGTTGACCACTGCGCCATTGACCTCACATTAGGCAGGCCAAATCTTCATATGTGAACGCTCAACCACTTTGACTTGTGAGTAATGCTCTAATTGCCCGATCTTCTAGATATAAGACACGGTAACTATCCTGGTAACTTCAATCGATGGCCCCTTGATTAGGACTTTTCCCCAAGTTGAAATCACAAAAATCATTAACTTGTTGAGCGATATTCGGATTACTGGTAAGTAGTAGGGGATCTTTGTTTTTCATATAAATTGAAAATCACTCACTACTGCTCAAAACTTTGACGAAAGCTAAACTCGAGTCTAAAGATTCTCTTCGAAAGGAGCCGACTACAAAGTATATGGCAATGCGACAGCTGCAATCGTTTGTAGGTTTTGTTTAAGTTATATAAAGGTATGTTGTTAAAATCATCCCGCGTATTAAGTTAAACCGGTTGACTTCTGTTCCACTCGCCTCACATATAACTTTCTGTTGTTATTTCGTAGCGTGTGATAGTCAGCCGAAGCATTCCAAGACAAGTTTTGCCTGCGTACAGAAAATTCAAACAGAATTTAATACAATGTACTGGAAGGTTTCCGCACTATACAACAAAAATTCAACCGAGTGAACATCGTCTGTCACACTGGCAACTTTTGTATGCTGCCAGGCTGTAAACTCTTACTTGTAATGAGCTGAGTCAGCCGCAGTAGAAGAAGGCAATCAGCCTTTCAAACAATAAGCATCAGACTTGAAAACGTAATCAGTTTCAACTTGACTGACTTGTAATACTTGAATGGTAACAGGATGGTTGTTACATCACTAATCGGTTATTTCCGACAACTTGTGATTTACCTATAACCGAACTTGTTCAAACGCTTACACTATCTGCGTTTAGTACATTTTCTCTGTAACGTGAACAGCTTTGGTGATCAACATTTCCGTTTTGTGTAAACGCATAGCGAAGTTTAATATTCGTTTCATATAAGATTCGGACTTAAAGACTGCCGTATGTTTGCCTAAATTACTGTTCTTTTGAAATGCTTGGATGTGTTTGCCGTAACTTCAAACAGAATTGTCAGAAGAATAATCAATAAAAATTTCTTCAAGCACCCATCTTCAGATCTATAATGGGCTTTCATCCCAACTGTGCTCGAACGTCTTTCACTTTGCAGCTTTCACGGATTTACATTATGAGGGTCAAGCAACCTAGCAAGAAACACAATGATACCACCCGTATTTATTTCCTGTTGATACATAACTGACGGGCATCTTACTGCGGCTAAGAAACTGGCAGCTCAGTGTGCAAACACTCCAACTGCTAACTGATCCGATCCCTAAATGTACGCGTTCAGTGGGCCCCAGTATCCATAATCAAAGTTGTGACTTACCAATTTATTTGCAGATGAGACCTTCCACAGTACGGTTTTCAGAAAATAAGTACCCTATTTCAGTTTCAATCTACAACGTAACATAAAATTAAGATGGGGAACATCCTGGCTTTGGATCTTTTGTGTGTGAGATTGCAGCGTCGTGTATGACCTAAACAAAACCACATGGAAAAGCTGATATGCCGATACCTTCGATTACGCAGTAGGAGATCGCTCACCTTAAACCCATGGTTTTGAGGAAGGCTTGAGTAAGGATGAACGATCATGTAGCATTCCAACCGCATACAAGCTCAATTAACCCGTATGTCTGCATCACCATTCGTCTGATATGCAATCAATGGCACTTCCTTTAACGGTACAACCAATTGTGCCCGATACACATTCGAACATTTCTGCCAACTTTTCCATGTTCAAGGTTGATCTGTCTATATATATATATATTCTATTACCGCTTAAAGTTTTCAAAGGTTCCACGAGTTTTTGTCGAATACCCATTAGAGTATTGTCGAATGGCCGGTGAACTATCTCTCATCTTCACCTTTTTCTCTCATTTGTTTTTGTTGGTCCCAGACCGTATTATTGATACACAATCCTAGTGTTTCCGGAATCCGTTGGAAATCTGCAAGTTTTTCCGATCCGCTTTCCTTGACTGTTTGGGGTGCCGTTCAAATGCCTTTCAGAGTAGGCATCTTGAACAGCTGATGAACTGTGATCAAACGCAACCCATGTATACAATACAGTACATAGGTAATAATATGTGGCAACAGGTGTGAAATTCAAGTCTTGTGAGTCTTTCATAGAAGAATCTTAACCGAAAAGGACTGTCCAGAAACGGAAGCTGCAATTAACTTTGAGTATCGATTAAGTGAAAACAATATTATAATCCGATCCTTGACCACTGGTTAATCTGGCCAAGACTATCTAGAACCAAACAAGTAAATTAAACAGCGTGACAAAAAATCCATCAACAAGCTTAACGCAGTTTACAGTGTCATCAGTTCCAGTCTTCGTGATTATAATGACCACTGACTGTATGATTTGTTCACAACTTCATGTGACCCAATTCATCTGCTCTACGTAATCAAGTACAACCCCATTGATTCACTTGAGGAATCAGGGTATTATTACGAATTTTAGGCAGTTAAGCTGCAGGGCGGTAGGTAGGCGTCCATTTGATTTCTCGGATATCAAGAGTGATGCAGATATCCACTACCCGTAATCTACTGTAAATAACGGTTATGAATTGGTGAGAACTATGGGTACAGAATCTATTGAATACGTAGTTGAGAGGGATGATGTAGAAATCATTTTGAGCTACCGTCAACAAGTTAGATTGTTTACAGGACACTAATCAGAGCTTTGTGCTTCTTGTCAGCAAATGCCGTTAGAAATGTGCGAAGTAATTATCTACTCAAAATGGATGGACGATCTTCCTCTGATTTTATAAAATTCATACATTGAACCGGTGAACTGTAATATGTGTGAAGTAGGTTGCTTTCTGAAACAAACAAACAAGTGTAATTATCTATAATGTATATCAAGTCAGTCCTTTACTCCTTTATGGCATCTCACTTACATCTAGTTAACGTGATCATCCGTTTAGCATACCCTAAATGGACAGGACGAACATATTTAGGGCTACAAACGTATTATATTTCAATTTTACGTGAACATATTAAAACGCTATGTGCTGGATTTTTGATAAGGTACCTTATGGTATTTTAAACTCCCATATCCGCCATCATCTACAACTCAAATCGTATGCACATATGAAGTAAGTGTCAAATCTGAACAATCCTACCAGTTTTCATATTCTAATGGTTTTATTCAAACTTCTGAAAGGAACTACTTGTTTCAAATCTTGCAGTTGTCTGGATGAATTTCTCTCAAGTTAGCAAGAGATCTTCAGTTCTCAGGCTTTCAGCTAATGATCTTGTCCTTATCCATCTTCGATCAAAAAATTTTATCGTTTGTGTCGTACTTTGCCTTATGACTTCAACGATCTTTCCACTAAAGCTCATTCTCATAAAATGAAGCAAAGTTGGCTTTCGCTCATGAAGACAATATTTAAAGTACAATAAACTCCAAGAGCGTAAAACCAACAACAACGCAAGTCAACAAAAAAATGTATTCGTGTTTTTGTTAACTCTAGTCTTTAGGGATTAGCCGTTCGTAACGGGATTTACGCCAAACTAAATCAGAATAGTACCTTGCAGATGAAAGTATTCCAAGTATATTGTACCATAAAGTTCAGCAAGACAACCCTAGCGTACGTGGCAGCAGTCAATTCTGTTTGATAAGGATATCTAGCTATTAATAAGATGAGTGAATTATTCCAAGTGTTTAATCACAAGCAATTTCCAAATAGTCCTTGATCTACTGTCTAAAGACCTTGATTCATTCGAAGTTTTCTCAAACAGTGAGTGCCTGAGGGAACCGATGAGAATCAAGTGGTTATTAGAAAACGATGGTAATAAACCAACGTTTTCCAATAATTTATCAACATAACATTATAATTATGAAGCTAGAAAAAGCGTACTGGTTAAAATCGTAATTAAACAGATTACCACTGATCAACGAGAAGACAGTTGATTTTAGCCAAATGGATATTTGTGCGGTTTTGGCAGTCAGTAGTGGGCAAATTAAAAATCATTCATAGTTGAGTAAAGCTTACGCGTTCATATGGCATTTTCACAACAGTCTTTTCAGAAGCAGTCGTTAGACTCTAGTTTTGCTCCTGTTAGATTTTATTAATAGTGCACATTCCTTGTCATGGTGCGGATTCGGAACCTCGCCCACACTCCCATAGGAAAACTAAGTCTCCTACAAATGGTTTTAACAACTGCCAGCAAGTTGAAAGATTTTCATGATTTTAATCTGACAGAAAATCATAATTATAGGATCATCCATTGGAGCTAACGAACTGATCATGTTACACGTACAAAACTGTGTGCTTAAGTAGGATAATCACATAGGTTGAACATCACCCACAATTGATCGCAGCTGTCGCATTCCCATAAAAATTTCAGTCGGCCTCTTTCATTTGAGCTCGTCAGTAATGCATATTCTTATCACTGCTGGGCCTACGTCTCCGGCCACGCTCTTCAGGAAGCAACATGATAACCACTGCACTATTGACCTCACATTAGGCACGATCAAATTATTATATGTGAACGTTCAACCACTTTTGTTTGTGAGTAATGATCAGGTTGCCCGATCATCTTGATATGAGACACAACTGATGATCCCTCGACTGGGACCTCTCTCCAAATTGAAACAACAGAAATCATTCACTTGTTGAGCGACAGTTTGATTACTGGTGATGAGAATGCGACAGCTGTGATCAGTTGTGGGTGATGTTCGACCTGTATGAAAACCAAAATCCCCTACTACTCATCGTCATGGTTGCGACGAGATCTAGTGGGAGCAAAACTCGACTTAATTGATTATTTTCGAAATAGGTTAGCTGAAAATTCTGGCAACATCATTGAAACACTTGCGTCGATTTCATCTGAACACTCGTTCGACAAGTAGCTGACCCGTTTGATTGGGGAGCGTGGTGTAAACAGTCGATAATGTATCTGACTCATGCAATCAGCGAAGTCGTATCGGTCGTTATGCTGACCATGAGCCTTCATGACCTAAGTCGGCAGTCTCCGGATGCATGGTAGGTGGGCTTTGTGACCAACAATTGTTTCATGATAGCTCGGTTGATCGGTTCGAGTGAATCCGTACAGTTACAAGCCTTCAACCTAGTTAACCTTGGACTTAGCTCAAACAAACGGGAAACAATTAGCTTGAGCATGGTTTAATGCACAAAGTGCGATTAACTTTATGACGATTGCAAACAACTTTAAAAGTAAATAACCGTCAGTCATTTTTCAACAGTATGCTTTACTCCGGATGCTCAATCATATAATTAAACCGTACTCTCACCTATAAACAGTTCTAAAAAGCAGGACGTGTCTGAAACAAAATAGGTAAACACAGTGATTAATGAATGCTTCGACGAAAAGATAAACATGCAGATGAACATTATATTGGCCGACAAACTGTCAACCCTAGTAGCGCTATGCGCGTGGTGCTAACCACAGGCAACATCTGTTACTAAGGCAGTAGTACCAGCGAGCTCATAGGGCGAATGGAAATTAGTAACCGCATCGCGTCAGGTTCTCGTCTGATAACAACGCACATTACATACCAGCATGTCATATAAACTTTACTTATTCTGTTCTAACGCATCCTCCTATTGAGTTGATTCGTCAAAAGTGTTGAAACTAGGTAGAAAGCAAACCGGTACGATTTCAACTAGTCAAATATGAGAGCAAACAATTAGTAAACCCGTATATCACTTTACCAAATTTCACAGTGTATATGGTTATGTGTGTATTTGGGATCATCTTTAAAAACAACTTTCTCCTACATACTGAATAGCGCTTACTACATTCTGACATCCAGTTTGTTAGAAATGTTGCTATTTTGTTAGCAAATGCTTTAATAAATGACACCTGTTGAAAAAAACATTTCAGGTAAGAAATGATGCTTTTTCAATTCCCTTATTTGGCTGAAAAAATACGTTATTTTTCTGATTTTCTTTAGTCTATGGTACAAGGTCTAAGATTTGACAGCAGTTGAAATGATATAATCCCAGCATTATGAATATCGCAAACATCTCACCTCATGGTACAACAACCACATAATCGTTCCCTCTGTTTGTTATGTCGCAAGGGTGGTCAGTTTTGTCCACATCAAACCACAATTGTCTAATCTACGCTTTTGGAAACTCTAACGCTTTATCACCCTGGTAACGCAAACACATATAATTGTGCTATGGTTAGGGAACGGCGTTTCTCCGTTCATCGGTCTGAAGAGAGATTTCCTTACGCATATGTATACCTATGTGGAACCTGTCATTTTGGTTGATAGTCTGTTGAGACGGGTAGATGTCACCTGGCCGAGACGATTACCTGGATCTCGGGAACAGAGCACATGATTTTCTATCTCACCAGAGGCTGAATGTACACAACAACACATGTTTGTAATTGTCTGTTTTTTAAAGCCCAGGCTAGTCTTTTCAGCTTATACAGCAGAATTTTACTTCAAAACACAGTGTAACATTCGGCTTCCTCAATTAACTGAACAGTATTCCGGCTCACTACACAAAATTGTGAGAACATTTGAATATTTACAACATTGGAGGTGGAAAATGAGAAAACGTCCACTTGAATGCAACAGAAGCAAGTAACCTTTGTGCACAGCACAAAAAAGAAACTTGATTTTCGAAGTGTGTGAATCACAATAAACTCGATCGTCTTTCTCTTCGTCAGCCTAACGCTTGCGGGGTCTTGAATGTTTACGTCTGAAAGTAAATCGTTGGAACTAGAGTTATGAATTTCCTTTTAAAGACACATTCATTCAACAAAGAGAACTGGCAACAGACATATTAAATCGTATGAAATTTTCTACACAATCCAACCCTCGAATCCCACGTGTCTGTATAGTGTTTTGTTATTCTCCAGTAATCTATGAAGCACCCGTTGGTAGGTTATTGATAACTTTCCCGTACGGTTCACAGAAATGCTCGGAAATATTCTGTAACGATTTAGTTGCCTTTTCAGAACTGATAACGTTATATTGTCCATATTTGTGGCAAGCCTTTAAGCAACACGATAGAAGCAAGTCATTAATTCATTTCCGTAACTGTTTATTTGACAGCCAGTGGTAATTAAACAATCCGGTCAGCAGTCTAACAATTAGCATTTTTGGAAAAACCATCCAGTTATTGGTAATCGTAAGCATCCCAACAACCATAAAATGTTCCCTGAAAGTTGTTTGAGATTGCATCAGAGTGAGTTATATTAGAAATGCCAGAAATGATGAAGCCAACTTCGGAGAAACATCGGGATGATCTCAAAAACTGAAATGCTTCATTTCCCGAATACGAGCTGATCGTACAGGGCAAAACTTGAAATTGCCCATAAAATGCTACATTATTTTAGGAAAAACTATTGAATACAGCACCGAAAGGTCGAAAATCCTAGGTCGGTCCACATCATTATTCCTATTGATTAATCAGCCAATATTGATTAAAACAATTCATAGACCGGGTGTATTGGTGATTAGATTTTCAATACAAGAGTTCCTTGTTCAAAAGCTTTGTTGTCTAATGAACGTGCTGGAAAGAAATATCCGTAGAACAAGTTACATAAAGTGTGTTGGCAATTTTCACGAACTTTACCTCAGATTGCCGCAAAATTTGGATCCGATTGATGACAACCGGTTACCGTGAAAAAATTCATAGTGTAGTCATGTAGTACAGCTAACATATGTATATATTCCAATGTTTTACCTTCGTGAGTGAAGAGAGTAAACGAAATGTTAACATCTCGCGATGTATGTCTTCTATCGTTACTGGTGAACACATCATCAGGTTAAATTTACCACATTTATGTAACAAGTTTACAAGCGAATAATTATTGGGGTAAACAGAAAACATATGATTAAAAGGATCAGTCAAATCAATGTCAAGCCACAACCAAGAAGTCAATCAAACAACAGATCTTTACAGGTTTACGAGATGGGAGGATGATAAAAATAATTTCGAGACGTGAGGTAAACGTACATTGGAACAACAGAGGCAGGTTGCAGCGACGAATTAATATGGCGTCGACTAAGGACTGGATCCTCGTACTCTCTATCTTCGACAGGACGACTTCACCTCTGTAGGTTGAGCAAACTTCCTCTACTGAACTAACAGAGTGATTAGACTCAACTAGGTTTAATAGTGTGGCGTTGTTGAGTGACTTCGTTACGTCAGTGTAGAGCAAAGCTGGGCGATATTCACGAACCTGTTCTGATAAGCCTGCGATCGTACAGCCAACATAACTCGTTTCACATGGAAAAGTAACACCATATGCAGTATTCATCTAATCATTTCAATGCATTCACTGCGCCAGTTTGGCTACGGATGTTACTTCAAAAAAAAACCAATCGAGTACACGTTTAAAAGTCATTGATCCATTGCCTTCAAATATCCACTCTTGGATCTCAAATTCTTCGAGGCACTATATTCGAAGACTTGAAGCTGCAAGCTACTAACTCACTAAATATATTCAGTTCGAGGCACTCCTGGTTGTGTCTATTAGAACCATACATGTTGGTAACCTGTAATCTATTTCATCGCGACTACGTTGAAAGTACGAACATCTTAAGATGCCTCGCCGCCTTCGTTGTTGTTCAATACAATTCCTTAACATTCGTGCGGTTAAGTCTTTATCTACAACATATCATCCTTGATTGATATAAAGTCAACCGTGTACTGATTAACTCACTAGGCTCCTGAAAGCGTGGATTGCGTTCTAATCCTAACCGTGGCATGTATGGGCAATACTGGCGAACTCTAGCAATAATGAGCCAAAAATGTAACGCATCATTTTTACACGCGGTGACTGGAAATTACTTGAGAATATGAGCACTGTGGTCGGTTGTGAGTGGTGCTTAATTCACTCTAGTCAAGTTTATTGTAGAATACTGATGATGATTGAAATTCTAAAAAAGTGGTGGTGTGTGCCATAAGAAACTATATTTACGTCCTTGTCACTAACCGATGGTAAACTACGGTGAACAGGAGATTCTCGTACATTCTAACATGATTTCAGCTATCCTTGTTGTATTACTCTCTGTTCTTACCTTTCCAAGCTAGTAATCTTCGCATATGTTAATTCGTTAATCACTGGTGAAGTGGGACCATAGTTTTTTCTGGTTCACTGAGTAAACCACATATACACTAATGAAATATCTATAGGCTCGAACATTTGCTTTTATTAACTCATACTTACGATTAACAACCGGATAATAAGCAATCGTAGCAGACTACTATATGGCACGTCTACAGGAGAACCAGAGTGTCTGACTCATTAGTAAGTATACACAGAAAACTAATTACTTAAGTTTTGGAACTGAAATGTACTTCTCAATTACTTGATATAATGAGTCAACATTGTACGGTTTCCGCAGGTAGCTAAGTGTCTTTCACACTTCTACAAGATTCATTGTTGTGCTTATCGTTTCAGCGCCTTTTCTATTCTGTCCATTCTTATCTCATTTTGTAATCGTTAACCCTATTAACTATAACACTTCGGTAAAGTTACAGCGGTTTGCCATTAAATTTGTTAAAAATGTGTTATTTTCAAACCGTGTACAAAAATTCTACTCTAAATAAGTCCGCGCTGTAAAATAAGTGTAATTTAAAGCTTACAGGACTTTACAAAATTCAGCTCATAATTATTTCTTCAGCTGTCTTCAAAGTAATCTAAAAACATTTACAGTTTATTTTGGCCTTTTCTAGCCGAGATCATTTGTATCATGACCAGTTCAAGTGTTTCGTCGTTATTGCTAAGTCTGTCGCATTTTCTTAACTACAATCCCAGCGAGCTACCACAACCATAGAAAACACTCCGACGCATATTGCTTGTCTTCTTGGACCGGTGTAACGTCGGATTGGCTGCTAGCACCATTATACAAAAGGAGGCAGGCTTATTGAACAAGATAGCGTATTGGCGACCTGTTGAAACCCTATGTGGACATATCAAAACTTTGCGCTCGGAATATACGCTTAAATCAACCAGCTAATGACTGAAAATGGGTGCGGTCTTTATGCATTACGCTTCTACCCGAGGCGATTAATACATACTGTACCAGTGATTAGAACTGTTTATTGTAGCCATGGAACAGATTCGGTGAAATTAGCTAATTACTGACGATTAGTAAGGGGTTTGGTTGACGTAAGCTGAACAACTCTTTCAGTTGACCACAACTTTCAAATTTCCATAAGATTTCCATCAGGCTCTTGTCAATAAACGTCACTAAACTCTGTTAAGACTCACATATTGTACCTGCCCTCGCCAACACCAGGAACTTAATACAGGTCCACGTTCTGTTCAAGCAGCCATGTTAGCTAGTTCACCAGTGATCTCACATTAACTGCTGTGGAACTATCACGTCTAAATGCTCAGCCGAGTTTAATTGTAGGCAACTTTCAGATTTTCCAACCTCCAGGAAGTAAGACAGTAACCCTTCCACTAACTCAGGTCAACGACCCGAGGATCTGAACTTACGACTGACTGTGGCTGATCGTTTGGGTATGATAATTCGTTTATGCCCAATAGAAAGCCTGACGCACACGTTGACACCAAGTTTTCATTGGAATTCGGACCGGGTTTCGAGTACCGGTCGCTTGTGAGACATAATACTGGTTTGTCGTAAAGTAAATGAAACTCGGTTATAACGGTTCTTCGGTGAAAGCCGATCCAAACATCTATCCGATTATAAACGTTGCGTTCAACTGTGAGCAACTTCTTCACCACGAATGAGAAACCTATATATATATAGTTATATATATACCCGGCTCAATTTGTCCATTTTGGTGACTATTGTTATGGCATTATCCCTTACATTACACGAGTTATGGTTACCCTCCATATTTTGCACTCACGTTAGCACCAAAGTAAAATAACTTTTCTTGAAAAATTTCGTTTAATTGTTGTTGAGATGCATACGGTAATCACATTAGTTAAACTGACTTCCCTTAACAAACATGGACACAAACTAGACACGAAGTCTTTGTTGTCATTGCGCAGGCGAAGAAGAAAGGTGAGAAAATTACTTTTTCTACTCCCACCTGTTGCTTCATTACAGGAGGTAAACCTACGCCGTTCGAGTTTGCAAGAAAAGTTTGGTTTGACTCTGTGCTATCGGAACGGAAAAAATCTGGATGATCCTTGTGATGTTTACGTAGGCGAAGTGAGTTAGTCATAGCAATTTTTATGTACTGGTTTGCCTCTGGTTTGTCAACACTCCGATGACCCAAATTGACTTTCATGTCAAACTTCAAGGACTTTAGTAGAGTTAAAGACTATGGTAAAATATTCAACATTCACTATGTGGAATAATGTTTGTATTGTCTAATATCATGTGGTTCAAGCATTTGCCGAACGTGCCTGTCTTATTGTAAGCGATATACATTCAACCGACTGGATATGGGAGTGGATCGATGTATCACCCCATTCATCATTACATGTTTTTAGGCTTCCCAAATTAAACAGAATTCCAAGTCGCGTACTGTTACATCTTAACCAGTCTCACCTATGCGTTATCATGTTTATACCTCGTGAATGCGTCTAGCCTGGAAGCATTCTTATGCCGGTAGTTCTCTTTAAAGAAGCAGTTATTCATGCCCGATGTAGACAACTCAATGAGTAAAGTACACAACACATCTCATCCGGTCAGGTCATCAAAAACATTCGGTTCTCTAACTTTTACTAAGACAACGTGCTATTAATCTAAATTACCCCATTATATTGTCCGCTGAACCACAGTGAACAAACGAGAACCAATAACAAATGATCAGACAAATGCTTTTGCTTCAAGGTTTGTCTACAAATGCACTCATAGTTAACCTAACTGTAAATCCCTTGAGTCAAAGAAGTCCATTTGGTTGTATTTCATAAATAGAATTGACAAACGGCAAACTCCGAAGTCGACAACATCACAATCTGCAATATGTGTAGATAGTACAAAATCACAATGAGTGACAAATCAATCACTGAATCGCTGGAATGTTAAACGTGAAATAATGAGATTTAGAAATACGTTTTATAGGCGAGGTATCAGGTTAATTAGACCGTTAGGTAAGCAGGAATTTGAATTTTAACAAAAACGACTAAGTGAGGTTTGCAACTGCTGAAATATAACAAATACTTGTCCACCTCAAATAACTTGTCGGAACACCATAGATGAGACAACACAGCGACCCCACACCAAGCAGTCAACGTGCAAACACGATGTATAGGTACCGTCAGCAGTTAACGTGCCCACATTTCAATAGATAATAGTACAAGAACAGTACAATCTACTGATTCAATAAAGCTTTGACTTCATGCCTCTTACACGTACTTTCGTGATTAATCATGATCAGCTGGTGTTTACAACCCGCTCACAATGATTAATGGTTAAATTTTCCTATATCATTTTGACCACAAAAACAATTGATCAACTGGAACACAAGTGTGTAAATGAAAAACACCGAGAACCGTTGAAACGAGATGATATCAGACCACGGATATATCCTGTGAAGTAACGGCAGAAACTCAGGCGCAGTACTTCTGTAGAAAAATGAAAACCTAACGCCCTGGAGAGGTTAAACGTCATGGAAATAGAACCAAACTGTTAGCTGCCTTCTAGCTTCACATGCCTTTTTCTTGTGTGGTGTATTAGGGGACGAAGGGATTATTTACATAAGGATATTTGATCTTTGGTCTTCAGCGTTGTTGTTAAGCCACGAATACATAGAGGGGATTCAGTTGATGTTAGCAGAACAGCACTCACACGTGATCGCGGTTTTCGCGTTTTCATAGCTGAAAGTTTGCATCCGACAGTTAGGTTGTTCTCAATGTGAAGTCAGCGGGTGTAATAAGGTCGAACTGGAGCGGTTTCCTGATTGGAGAAGGTTCAGTCAAGGTGTTTCCGATGAAACCGTGGTCAAACAAAACAGCAATCGGCTACTGCACCGAATTTGACTGTTACACATAGTGATTAAAACAAGCTGCTCGAATGCGTATTGGATTTAATCAAACTAGTTGCTTAATGCGAGGTTATGTGAAAGTAACTACGAATGGGTCAATCAAACTCAGAGCGCCTGTCCCCCATTAGTAACCTTAGACATTGTCGTTTCTCTGTACAACACCTTTTCGTGATCACATGGAATTACTAACTACACCTCAGATGACCGTCAGTCTGGTTTCCTTGTTGTGGTAGTTCAGCGGATGACAGTGGCGCAATAGTAGGCAGACTGAAGATTGGTCACTGTTCACTGATGAGCTCTAACAACAGCGAAACTCGAATCCAGTGCTTTTTTCACAACGGAATAATTAAGATGTCTACAGAATGGCAAAATCTGAATTCAGCTGTGAGTAGCGTTTTACTCGTCAGGTATTTTTTGTCTCAAAATAGTTAGCCTTTAGTGCTTAAACATAATGAAGAATGGAAAACCTGAGGACGCACTATGATATTCATTTTTAACGCTGATAATGTCAGCTCATCAGGTAGCTGGTGTACATCTTTATTGCATGTTTGAAGGAATCGCTGACACACCCGACTGTTAAAATAGCTGTAAATACGCCCAGGTGTACGTAGGATTTTCCTTTCATTCAGAAAGGCTTCTTGTAACCGCATTCTGTTACTTCCTTCCGCTTCAAGACACTCGATATTTTTTCTCATTTTTAGTGCTGCCAGACGATCTCATGACTGTGTTGCCACTTTCACTCTGCTCTTACTACCTGATGTTGTTAGATCGAAGACATGTCTGTATACTGCGAGGTCAAGCGATGTACAAATTCACGATCATTTTCCGTCCTCTCATTTTTAATCTATATGAGTTCAGTCTTCAGGACTTTCCCACTGACTAGTGCTACAAGATGCAATAAATCAAATCGGGGTTTTGGTAAAGCCAAAAGCAAATAGCTCACCCAAGCATCGACTGTACGCAGATGATTGTTACATACACAACTCTGAGATACATTTAACTTGTTTATCGCTCAAGAAGCTCGACTGGGGACTATGTCCAGCACTTCTCACGGACGTTGTAAAAACGCAAACGCGTATGGAACATAATAAACTGACAGAGAATCTGGTAGACTTCGATGAACGTTCATGTATTAGAAAAGCAGCGATTGCAAAACGGGACCATTGTATTAAAACCAACGCAACTGGTAAATATATCTGTACTTCATAAGTCAAGGAAAAGCCTGGATTCTTCACAAAACACAGGTATATCAACTTTCTAAGTACGAATTGCATTCGAGCAGCCCGCGCTGATTAACCGCCAGTAGTCTTCCGGCATACTACGCAAACATGACGCGCATTCAGTGTTTTCGAGAATGTTACAAAATTCTTGTACGGTAGCGGTTGCGCTTAGAACAACGCGGTAAGTTTAAATACAAACTACAATAGAATTGACTATTCTGGTTAGAACAAAGTATAGGAAAGCTACTAGTTTCATCCATCGATGTGAAAAAAACAATTTTCAAATTGATTCGTCTTAGTTGCTTGTGAGTAGTAAGTGATTTTGGTGTCCATGTAGGTTGAACATCACCCACAATATGCACTAATGACCAGCTCTAATGAGAGCGAAACGCGACTCTAGTGCTTCCTATGTTGGACACGGACCCACCGTACGGTCCATGGGAATGCGATAACTGTGACTAATTGTGGGTGATGTTCAATCTGTACGATCTACACTAAAATACACCCACTCAAAACTAACCTTTTATTGTGATGCCTATGATTATCAACTATCGCTTGTGTAAAAACCGTGCATCACCAGCACTCATCAATGATTGCGTGAATGACGGTTAATGCCAGACCCGTATGAATGGTAAGTTGACTTGTTCGTCCAAGGTAAGCTACTACCCCGCCAGTATACGTCAGTAGAAGTGCAACAAACGAGAGAGGACGATGTATTTTGTGTGCATTCATCAAAGCTGTGCAAGACTAGCGCTGTGTCCTGTTTATAATCCGTACTGTAACCACTTTACTATATGGTTCACCTAGCTACTTTTTACTCCGAACTGTTCACTAGTTTACAATTTCAACAAATATATGTGTGTTACGTATACTTACATGAAATAGAGGTCAACACAGCATGTATCTGTGAAACGAAAGTTTTGTGGCTGTAACTGCGAATGCATCTGATGATATATTTTTCCACTGATTTACTTATTTAGTTATCTGACATTTATTCACCAAACTAGGCAACACTGTTAGTTCCATGTCCTTGATTGCATAGCAGACGTAATGACCAAATATGTTCCGAGCACTTTGTCTCGTCAATAAATGGTAAACACAAATATTTACTGTACAACCACATCTCAGTGACGGTTAGTTTCAAACAACTTTTGTTTTTGTCATTATGAACTCAACAGAGATGAAACATACATCAACATGGTTCATTTATAGGTCAGTAAAGTGTGAGAAGTTTTGAATATTTTCTACTGTTTCATAATTACTAGCACTCGCCAAGCAGACCAGTATAACCTATATAAAACAATAGTTTTGTATGCATAATTTGCTTCAAATTTCAGTCTGATATTTAAACTTCATATCTTACTCCATATCTTCTCAACCCAACAGATTGAATCGAACAGCGTGGCTTCCAATGGTGCCAATGTGATGATAGGTGATCGCATCATCAAAATCAACGGTGAGCTTGTGCGGTCACGAAAACAAGTGATAGATTTGTTCCAAAATAGTCAACAAACAGTCAACTTGCTATTGGCTCGCCAACCACCGAAAGCAAACGTGCCTTTCCTGCAACCTTGTGAGACAACAGCTAGCGGTGGTGACCTTGATCCCATCTATTCGGAGACCATCACATCGCCTCAGAAATCTGATACTCCACCATGTATTGTAAGTTTAATGTTTGAAATCGTTAGTCATTTTTATCGATATACACAAGCAGCCCATACCGCAAACCCGTATGTACGACATTTATGTAGAAAGTCTGAGGTGGTAACTCAACGTTTTCTCTCCTAGAATGGTTGGCTTCATTCGTAGGGGTTTGATGGTGATAGTGATACAGCTCATGGTGTATAAGTTCACGGCACTCACCAGATATGTAGATATCCCAACCAATTACTTGAAAACCTCAGTAGTACTGAAAAAGCTATGACAGCTAATTCGAACTTCTACGAATAAAAGTTTCGTTGACACTGTGCAATGTAAGCTTAAGTCGAGTGGTTAATTTCAATCGAAGCTCAATTACGTGCATATCTAAGTATCTGGGCGCATCCCCTGAGTGAGTGAGTTGTGAAAAATTAACAATTCCAGACAGTACGGAAAACTATCGCATGTGATTCCGCTGCAAGACTGAAGCTTTAATTAGCGGTCGTTGACAGCTAATGGGATTATTTAGCTTGGGGCTATTTACGCGTGTCTGAAATGGCTTTAGACGGTAAAGAATGCGAGAGAACTTAGCGAACTAATTCAGATCCAGAGTGTCAACAATGCTGCGATTGCGAGGGACAACAAACATCAGAGGAAATGAGCCACACGGAAACCTAAACACAGCTTATCAAGTACATTGCAAGCACACTTGAGTAAACAGTAACAGAGTGAAATCCAGCATATTCTCAGCTTATTTTAATGAGTCTAATGGTCTGAAAATTTTGTTTGAAGATCTTAATGAGTGCATTTGTTCCGTGGTGGAATTCGTCTGGTTACGACGTTGTTACAACAGATCCTGGTAGGCTAGATGACGAAAGCATGTTCTATGCTGGTCCGGCGGCTCACTTGTTTCAAAAGCACTAACGGATTACCCATGAGATAACTGACTGGCTGAGAAAACCATTTGGATCGCAACAGATGATTGGGTTGAATGATGACCCCATATATGTTAGGATTAAGTCCTCGCTAATATACAGATGACGCAATACAAACTGTCCCTGTTCAAGTGGTCAATTTTGGTAAGGTGGTATATCGTGTACTGTAACTCCCTCTGTGTATTGCCGTCGATATTTTTTAAGAATGTTAATTTCCCAAACGGGACAAGGATGGTTAGCTTGGATATTTAGCTCAAGTTGAGCACACAGTTGCGCGTTGATAGCAATAAACAAAAGTCTGGTTTATTTTGAGGACACCGTTCATCAATTTTATCAAAAGTATACATGATTCTAACAAGAAGTTTAGCTCATGAGTTTGAAAAACATTTCTGCAGTATACTTAATACCTCCAATATAAGGCAGCTGAGCATGTATCCTATATACCATTCCAGAAGTTTCATGGTGTGGATAGTTGAAAATAGGTGCAATTTATATTCGTAATACCTTATTTTACATAGCATGCCGAGCTCAACCGTGATACCATCTTCATTTATTTCATGTTCTTCATTAGAAGTGAAATCCCACGGGCATAATATCAGGATTACGATTACACTGTGGGCTAAGGATTACAGATTGTGTTCAGTCATCTAAAACTACTGATAATTTTGAAGTGCTGTAGAGTAACAAAATCATCGGGATAACTGCACTAGATGTGCAGGACAGTTGTGGCTAGGTGATTTACTATAAATTTGGCTGGCAAGCCTACATTTGGCTTCAGATATGCCGAAATAAGATTGTTTAATGATCGTTGTGATCATCCTAGTGGTCTGTGTTTTTCATGGACACATCGGGATGTGATCTCTTTAAACTTTCGAATCCCTATAGAAATTTCGATAGACAGAAACAAAGTAGTCTTTCTAGTGAGGTAGTAAGTTTAAAAGAGTCTGGAGGAACTGCTGTATGTTTACATATATATGCGCACAGAGTCAACTCTGTGCATCAAGGGATCTTGGAGATGTTTTAGAAACTATATATATAAACCCGAAGAATAGACTTTCCGTTCCATGTGTGCAATCAACCATAGTTAAGTTCTGGTTGTCGCCTGACTTTCTGCACAATATGGTTTCACATCTGATTGAATTTTCTAGCTGATTACTGGCGCTGTAAATTTTACTTTTGTCATTAGACCTACCGATACATAGCGAGTACAAGGTTGAAACTTTGATGACTACCACTCTTTAAATCTAAACAATATGTGACATATTTTCTCCACTTTGAGTCGTAAATTCAAATTAAATCACCCACAAGGGACAATTGACCAAAGTGTATTATTACCCACACCATCTACAGACCAACTTGTAAAAGTTATCTAGAAGCTTAGTGCACGAAATTACCATTAAGTACATTAGATACTTTTAAGAAATATTACTATGGGTTTGGAAAACACAAAACAATTTAGGAAAAACCACAACCGAGTTCTGTATAAGTCAGCTTTTTTACATTACATAATGTAGAAGAAGTGAAACATGCGCCAATTTAACAATATTTCTCAGAAATACTGATGAATCGAAAATCACTGATATTAAAGATGTTGAAGACTATGAGAAAGTGGTTTCTAAATCATTCCATGTATGGAATAAACTCATTTAACCAGGCTGTCGAAAGGTCTTTGAATAGGAATGTAAATTTGTGAGCGTACGTGTGAATGCAAGTTGGCGTTAACCGTAGGAATCGAAGTGCTTAAAGAATTCTGCCTCGATGACTCACCAATCAGTTATGAGTAGTGGAGAACATGTGTTGTGTCTTTTACTATTGGTCATATTTCCTGCCAACCTAAAGAATAACAGCGAACTGCATGTAAGTCAACAGAAACGTCATTCTTTAATCAAATCAAGCTTATCGCTTTTACTCACAACATTCCGATCATCTAAGAAATTCACTGGAAACAAATTACTATTGGTGTCGAGTTAAAATCATTAGAGTTGCAACTTGGTATTTCAGGCTTTTACATTTTCAGTGGTCACTTTGCCAATCCTCCGTTCTAAGTTGTTTTTGAGTTGTTAGTTAGAAAACTGTTTTATTCTTCCACGTCTTTGTTAGGATCTTTACATACTAGCCAGACTGATTAATAAACCAGGTTTATTGGCGGCTTAGATTCAATAATTTGACCAACCAAGAATTGGTCTGTTATCCAACAGTCACTGTGCAGTCATCAACAGTTCTGGAGCACTACGATGGTGGAATTTTATCCTGTAACTTAAACGTTTCATGCTAGTTATGGATCGAAATCTCTACAACTTAGGTTGTTAACATAAGATCGGTTTCGAAATGTATGCAACTCGCTTAAAACAAGTGCTTGTACCTGTCATTCTCAATATCTGACATTTCTCTCCGTTAGACGGCTTTGTTTTTTGACCGCTTTCAGAGGGATATTTGTTATCACCAAACTTCTAACAGTGTTTATTATACCTCCTCACATGCAGTCCATCTATTCTCAATATCTTTGCTAGTTATATGTTATAATGATGCAATCTATCGAGTGCTGTTTTCTGTCAAGTCAATTTTTCCGTTCACTTGACCGTCGTTCATTAGTAATTATATCCGAGTACGGAAATAAATGTTATCAATGTGCGAACACTACCGTTCTAGTTCACTACAACACACAATTTGTTTGCTCATAGGTTAAACTTAAAAATTCGGTGGAAGAGGTAGACGTGTATGTGTAAGAGAGAGGGCTCATTTTAAGAGCACAATCGGGTAGCTGAGGTAGACATTCGTTTAATCCGAGGTACGAGATTTAGAGCCTCGAATATAATACCCTTCGTACAGTTGACCTGTCACATCATATTGATAATTTCAAATTGTTACCCTGCAATTTTTGGAAGATACATAAACTGACTCAGAGTTCTCATCAATCTACTCCTTTTGTTTGCCGACATCGTAAATAATCTTGACAAAACCGTGTGACTGCGATTAACAATCTTGCCACCCATTCACAGACTGGATGCTTAACTGTACGAATAGTGTTTTTCTTGTCTCGAATGTTAGGATATTCCCACATTTTTATAATCAAGCTTCGAGTGACGATGAATGGTTGTAGTCGTTTCATTGCTTCCGATTGTTTTTTACATTACAAAATCTCTGGGATCGAATAAAGTGCATCCTATCAGAGACTGACCAATTTAACGACCTGCTGTTTAGAATCTGTTGGTAACACTTCGCATGAGTTATGCAGTTTTCCAGTGGGTCAACAATGAATGCCAGTAGAATGACCACGTGGAGGATGATGGTGATGATGGTGAAGAAGGTGGACAGGGTGGAGGTGCTTGGGTAGGAAAACGATGAATCACTACCCGTCGATGTCAAGTACACACACACTCAGACGGGTAACCAACTTGGATGCGTAGTAGTTGGTCGTGGACACAAAACGATGAAACCTACCAAACCCAGAAAGGTCTCGTCTCTAGCCGCTTTCTGCCTGAGTGTTTGCAAGTCTGTTTGTGTGTGTGTCTGTAAACTGACAGAAAAATTATTCTTATAAACAGGTGAATGTCTGTATGTGCACATATGTGTATGCACGGAGAATGTTAGGCTTTAATCGGATCTCCTTTTTTGGCCCTCGAAAATGTCAACCGTTGTACAACTACCCAAACCAAAGGCAAGTTATGAGTTGACAGAATTTTTGTCAAGTTTAATGGTAATCTGAGAATCAGTCAGTTGAACCTTAATGCCCATATGTTTTTTATGACAAACCAGTTGGTTGACTGGCACGAACTGGTAACTTATTGACTGGCGTGTTCAAAATGGTTTCTGACCCCATGCTGGTGAGATATGTGGCAACGGTAAGGTAATTCCGATGGAAAGTGTTAAACAATAAGGATCAGCACCAAAAATGTGTAGATAAACTTTAATCCATGAGATCCATCGTCTGCTAGACATTAGTTTTATAGAATTTGGGTACTCGTTGACAGCTTTTGCCACACTTACGTCTAACTGTAGACGAGTGACAATTAATTGGTCGTTGACTGAGTAGGCGCTGGTCGCTACTGGTTCGGAGTTTCTGAGGAAATTACACAAACAATTGTTGTGCTTGGGTCTTTCGATATTCATACACAATTGATCATGACGCTGCATCAGTACAGTTGGGTTTGTGCAGTTAGTTTGTGTTCTCCAACACTGAACCAATAGCGGTAAGTTATGAGCGCATCATGAAGATCCCAGTTCGTCAGAAAACAAAAAGTATGGCAGATGTACACTATTTGTGCTTGATCATCCGGTTAATTACAACACAATGAATATGAAAACAGTAACAGGAGTGAGTCGGGAAAACGGTCAATAGAGGTTATGGATAACGTGTTTGTTATCAATTATGCAATCACTGTTACACATCGTGGGCTTGATTGATTGCGGGCCAGCGGAGATTGAGCGACCGCGCGAACTTCTTCTGAGCGCAGAGGTCAGGGTTGCGCAATTGGATACTAATGGCCTCAGCAACGGTCAATATTCAGAATCTCACCATATTTGATTGATTCCTTGGCACTCGCTAAACAATCTGTAAAGCATCGTTATTTTGGATAATCAGACAAATTTACCCCATACTTAAATTGTGGGTTATGAAGCAGATGGTATTAGCAGTTATATCAATCAGGGTAGTGGCAACCAAACATTGAACAGAGGACGCTTTTGTCAGTATTACAGTTGGAGACGTGAGTGATAATTCCAAGCGCGTAACTGCAAGAAGGATCATACCTAATTGCTACACCTTCGGCATTAGAGTCTTACTGGAAATCGATGGGTTTTAGTCACCTCCAAAGAAATAACATAGTAAGTTCACTGTCCACCGATATGACCGTAGCCAGTACAAATTGGCAGATAGGTTGCCGGTGTTCGTTTGGTTGTCAATAAGGTGCAACCATTCGCTAATTACGCAACACGTACTTGTTCAAGTATCGAGCATGTGTTCTGCCAACCGAGTGGTATGCACCGTTGCCATCAATCGCGCGCCCGTTGGTTTGTGCTTCTTATACTTGTCCAGGTTTAAGCAGTTTAATGGACTATACCTGAAAGCAAAATTTGGGTCAGATGCCTCTGTTTCAAAAAGCTGAATTCATATTTCATATGGATTTCGCAGACACGATAATGTGTGAATGTTCCGTAATTCATATTGATCAGGAAATTGATGAAAACAAAACCGGTTTGCAGCTAAACAGCCATGCTTTTTAATGGCATTTTTTGCTTGGTTTACTTCAAACAAGTGAAGGCTAATTCCAGCCAAGTGTAAGTCTGTCAATTCACATTTTAAAATGTTTTGACATTTTGTCCATTTCTTTTTGTGTTTGGCTCTTTCAAGACATTTAAACGTCCCGATCAAGATTCCGGCATGGGTAGAACAACAGATGACAGTGCGCGTACGGAAGAAAGTTCTGAACAGGTCAGTTATTTGAATTATGCAGTTTCGTAAGCTTTTTCAGTCAGCTTTGTCAGTATACAGGGTAGGTTGAACTTAGTAACAAAATATTTGGAAAATAATCAATACCTTTGTTTTTGGAATACCTCGCCGTGGATCTCCAGTGTGCTTAACATGTAGTAGATGTGGTAAGGATGTTAGGACCAAAGTCGAACTGCTTTAGAGACATCAATCGTGACTTGTGTTTTATTTACAACCTAGCACGATTCTCTGCCCACAAGTTATGAGCAACCTAGATGAAACAAACATGCTTAGTCTGTAAGGATTTTTAATCCGCAGTTTCTTTTTCTCACCCCGGCTGGGGATTCGTTTTAATAAACTGTGTCTGCAGAAACTCAGTTGCATTACTAGTCATTTTGTAGTGCTCTTCTACAACCCTGACAGATAGACCTATCAGGTGAAGTTTGGTCAAAAAAGACCATTTTTAAGGCACTTCAAACTTGTCCTGTACATACAGGGATACATGAAATTCAGTACTACAGTTTGTAGTTGCATGACGTATATCGTTGGTCAATGTATGTGTAGTAAAACTTGCCCGCTGGCATGTTAGCATGGTTTGCACTATAAGCGATGTAACTATTCATCCGATTTGTCAAATTTGTTGTTGGTTGCTTTATTGATGTCTGTAATAGGACGTGTATTCCGACTACTTCTTAAAATTCTACCAACTTGATTGAGGAAAATTTGTTTATAACCCGTTAACAATTGTGATATAAACGCAATGTAGTTTAATATTTGCATATACCATTTGTGAACATAGTTACTTTAAGGACAGTGAAGGATATCTATCTCGAGTGAAAAAAAACCGATTGACTTTACGACTAGCCAGTCTTTAACTTAACTCATAAGCGGATGTAAGTAGACACATTTGAGCATTCGCCTTAATGTAGTGCAGCTGCTACACGCAAAAATGTACACGCTATTCAGTATGTGTTTTTATCCACCTCCAGTGAATGCAGACTTATAAATACACATACAAATCCTCTTTCCGCTTAATGCTTCATTGATGCGTTAAATTCATTGTGAATATCTAGTCGTTTACTGATTATGGATAGTAGAAATACCAGCTAACTGAGCTGACACTAGTTCGATCTGCTTATCGGTTGACTACTCTAAAGCGTCATCAAATAAAGCCACAAGATCAAATCATTTCTTGTCTCTGAAGCAATCACGTCCATGTCCGGAAGACCCATTAAAATAATCAAGACAGAGAATAAGCCCCTCCATTAAATTGCAACATGCCCGAAGTATTTCCACCTTAATCAGCTTAACGCAGTTGTTGTTGTTGTTGCTAGATACATTATCGGTGCTGTTGAACTTTGTGCAAGCAAGTCTGCGCATAACATTGGCCCTTTACTTATGAGACTGACAAGCTGATTTTGAGGTCAACACATCGACACGTTTCAAGACCTATAAAGTTACTCATTGTTCTCGCTATCCTCACTCGGCACATTATCAGGTAGTCGGGTTAAATAACACATTTTGGGTACAATTATCAAATTTTGATATTCCCAGATGTATGGGTTCACCGGGAGAGGACAAATGAACACAAAAACAATGTGCACGTCCATATATGCACAAGGTGTTCCGCTTTGGAACACATGAATCCAACTTTGAAAACTTAATGTTTCAGTTTAAAACAAACGCTAACAACATGTCTAAAGCATATCCAGTAATCTTGTCAACTAATTTTTAACTTGTATACTTGCAACCAGGATGGTTAGCAAAATTATATTTGTTAGAAATGCACTCAGATATACAGGTCTTGGTGAAATAAATGTTCATTTGTGTCTAAACAGCATGCATGTTTTTGCAACTAGCCATTCTTTCTTTGATTTTCAATATTCTACATAAATCAAGCGACGATAAGTTGCCTTTTTTAAATGGACGCCACAGTCATTCCTGCTGCCTGACAAATAAACACAGCATATCAGTATCGTGCCCAACTTTCCGACAATATGTTGCTCTGTGACTTTTGCTAGGTTCTAACCAACTTATTAAGTGCAGGCAAAGAATATGTCCTAAGCAAAAAAACATCAATCTCCAGGTTTATTTAATAGTGTGCGTCCATTTCATTCATAAAACTCCTCAATCCAGGCCATCTTTTCTGATCAGCAGATTGTTCAACGGACAGCGACAATTATTCGATCAACAAAGTTTCAGTGATAAACTTAGCAAGCGTTGTATGCAGTTTCCTCCCTATCACCAAAATTACAAAGCACATCCGTCGACATAGTATGGTTGGCATGTTTATTATATATTTCCGCTTCATCATTTACTCCAGTACTAGTCAGTACAAATCGCTTTTCATGTAACATGCAGGAACTTGAATCGGATCAGAAATCTAACGTTGCAGTCTCAGCCTATGAAGCTCAGCTATATCAGACACAGATGACCTCACCGTTTTCAAACCCGATGCCATTCCCGCTTCTTCTCCCGCCGTCGCTCTCGGACGATGTTTTTGCAAACTACCATCCTACTGACCCAATAGATGAAGAATTGGTACATTTGGGTCGTTTGATGCAATCCCTTGTGGTCCATTGTCGTCAACTGGTGAATGCAAAAATAGCCTATAGAGGTGAATCCGGACCTCTTACTCAAGCTGACTTTCACGAACAGCCAAATATTAGCACAAAGATAGCTTCTGTTCACACCCGGACAACAAATCCCAGTTCTACTTTAGCATTTTCCAGTGTCAACGGGAACAAAGACCACACAATATCCAACTGCTCCAGTTGCCCGATTAATCGAATTTCAGGAGATGGTACGTCTGTCACTCCTCGGATGCCTCGGATGGGAACTAGGGGTATGGAAGTACCTACTAACGGGAACTTGCACCATCCAGATCCAACCTTAGTGCAAGAGCAGATCCATGCTGAGAATACCACACACGTACAGCTAGTGAACGAAACTTCTGTGATAAAAAGCCAAAGTGAGTCGGTTTCTGATGAACATTTACCATTCTGTGTATGGTCAGTGTGATCACCTTCCTCACAATTGATTATCACGTTTGTAAACACGAACTTTTCAGCTAACCGTACAGAACAGCAGTCCTAAACGTTGGTTTCATTGTCGCCGAATCTTCCGTGCCGTACTTACTTTTACCAGGATAAGAACTGTAACTTCAGTCCACTTTATTGCGAGACGACCGTGTTGATCACCACCAGATTGACATTAGCTGCAAACTAATTATTACAGTTTTGTCGTTTGCCACGCTCTCTGATCTGAATTCCGGATAATTCCCTCAAGAGGTCGTGGGACTTTCTTGATAACTACAATCGACCACCTTCAGTTAAATAGCGCTTACTTAATCCAATTTCACTTACTTCACGAAAATTGTTAAGCGATGCTTTACATACTGACTAGTAACCTGGAATTTAGCTCAGATTTACTAATCGACGCAGTCGTACTTAAGCTATGAAATAGACCAGGATCAAATCTACTGATAAGGTCAGGTTAATACGGAAATGCAAAAATGTTTCTTTCGAAATGACGTTAGTTTTGTAATCTTCTTGATTACAACATTTGCTATTAATTGAAAGTGATGTTTAATTTAAATCAGCCGACTCTGACTTATTCTTCACCTGTCCACTCTTCACACTGGAACTTTTTCGGTCACTTTCCAGTGTGAGGACTTAAAAATCGTAGGTGGCAGTTTCTGTAGACATACCGTATCTTAAGTCTTACAATTCTATTTTCCATCCTAACTCCGTGTTATCCGTTCTTACGTTTTATCGCAATGACCAAGTGGAATTTACGTTCTACCGCAAACTAGGACAATGCCTCACATTGAGACGAAACACAGATGCAAGCTTTTGTTAGCAGCTAATTTCTATTCGCCAAAACAAAAGTAGTTGGACTGTGTGTGAATAAATCTGCACGAGATTCTTGCGTATAAGACGGGTTTATAGTATGAGTGAATAGATCGTGGTCAATATATTTCACGTTCACCAAACACATTTATAATAAACCAGCAAGCTACACAGATGTTTGTTGGCAGTATGAGCACATCGTTGTTTAACGAGATTCGTTGTTGTAAATGTTCTTCAAGCATCTGAAGTGATAAGCTTACGAATCGGGCACGCCGATATGGGTAAGTGTAAATGAACTCACGAGATAAGCCGATGAGGTGGGAAAAACCGAGCTCAAGCTACACGACCAAGAACGTCACAGGCCGATTAACGGGTCTGATAGGTCGGTGCTACTATGCGCAATCGATCTGCAATCACTACTGTAGTGAGTCTTTGTTTGGCTTAAATTTGGTCTCATTGTTATTGCATTGTTACTGCTAATATACTAGTCTACATGGATTGCAAGGCTGTTAGCTAGTAGATCTTTAACCAATATTTATCCGTAAACTAGGACAGGAAATAAGGCAAACTCTTAGTTTCTGGCATCTATTCGTCTAAATGTTGAAGATATTTTGAGATCCCTAGTGTTTCTTTATGAGAGATTCTGGTGGAAAGAAACTTAAAAAGTCAAATCATATTCGCTTGCTTTGTGTCACACTAATGCGAGAGAGAGAATCCATGTATGCTACAAAGGTCTCGAAGCACACAATTTGTCCATGCCTTTCTAACACTGGCGCAGACTTGATTGCACTAAACAAGCAGATGTGTTAGTTGTTAAAGCGGAAAATTAAGAAAACAAAATACACCGAGAGGATCAGCTGAAAAGGGGAAACTACTCGCAATAACAGATGTTTTCACGATATTCTGAGAAAGGCAACTCAGACAGTAGTCAATTTGTATTTATTATAGCCTCCGTCGAAATCCGCTTGAAAATTCCGACATCAGGAGGAAGTTTGACAGACTTTACGATTTAAAAGAGACATAATTGTGCAAACTGTGAGAGTTATTTGGATTTGTACCAGCATAAAAAGTAACAAGTCAAAACACGACGGGCCCTGTACCAGCCGAGTTAAAAATCAACGTCGGGAGACCAAAAATTACACTTTCGGTCCCAGTTATCTGTGTAACTCACTGTCATATAGAATCCACTAAACAATCCAGGGCATTGATTGTCCCGGCAGTATTTATCAAACAGTCTATATTGAACATTACCAGCGTCACTGCTGTGTACTAAAGTTACATTGTTAATAAGTTGACTGATAGTTTTAATAATTTGTGAAAAAGTCAATTAGGTAAAATTAGCCCTTCGGCCGAGTTCAAACCAGCGACAGAAATGCTCATCTGTATTAAATTTAGTCCTCACTTTTTATTTAACAAACCTTTGTCACCACTTTCGGATGTAAGTTTGAAGGAGACAGGTTGAATGCACTAGTATAGATTCCATTAATATTCAAGAAACATGACTGAACATTCTTGACGCTTGTGATCATTTTCAATTCCCTAGCAGGCACTAAGATTAAAAGATGAATTTCTTGGGTAAAAATTCACTGATCGCAATTAACCATAAATCTTCATGCCGATTAACATTATTCAATCCACCTGTCTCCTAAACGAAAATGTATTTCAAACGTTTTGGTTAGTACACGTCAAGTGGTGCAAAAAGTTAACCTGTCAAAAATTTGCTTACTTTCACGAATATTTGAATGATGTGTTTTACCGATCACCTCACAAAAAATCTTTGAGTAATCGTGAGTGCAAGTGACATACGCGATCCGCAACGGAAAATTGTGAATCACACCCGAAAAAATTTTATAAACACTGGGGATGTGATTTCACTGTCAAAAGCTTGGAAATATATTTATTTCAAACAAAGAGCTTTGGGATAATCATGGCCTTGAGTTCCATTTCTAAACTGGGATAATACGTAGTGTGTTGAAATGTGTAGTACCTGGAGATGTAAGAATCTGCGCGCAACGAAGCGTTGCATTGATTCTACACCTGAATATTTATAAACTTATGCTCTTTGTCGAGTAATGCCATACAAATGAATACACTAATCGAAACACTTTGTGGCACTGTGAATGCAATTTAAGTGTGTGGAATTTTTATAGGAAGTTGTAAAAATAAAATCTGGTGTTAACAAAAACAGAAATAATATATGTTGATGTCTCAAAAAAATTGTTTCCGTTATCATTCGTTATTCCGTCATATCAAAGTGATACGAGAATAGAAATAGGTTGGAAGACCCACTTGCTAGATTACACGTTCAGAACATTCAGGATCCGGGGTTTTTACGGCTTCTTGTGGATATTATTTCAGAAAACAAACCTGTGGCTTAAAATTTGAAAGATTAGTAATAAAATTTGAAAAACGTTTAAATTTTAGAGATTACAAAATTTATTTACTTGACTTCCCACATTATCCCTCAAATATAATGGAGGCTATCACAATCGCGGAAAATTCACGTA
This sequence comes from Paragonimus skrjabini miyazakii, assembly GCA_014338405.1. NCBI lineage: Eukaryota > Metazoa > Platyhelminthes > Trematoda > Plagiorchiida > Troglotrematidae > Paragonimus > Paragonimus skrjabini miyazakii. Next base: position 161,594 of record JTDE01000919.1, read on the forward strand.
GTCTTATGCTTTCTAGTTTTATTTGTTTCATGTAATTTGTTTCAGATTTTACTAAGTATGATTGCCAGAATTTTAAAGAATGATACCACTGATTAATACTGTACAACAGAATAAAACTTCGTTTAACCACACAATCAACCCGCTTTGTCATGAAAGTGTCATTATTAAACGCCGATTTTTCTCTTGCTGATTAGGAACACTATGAGCTATTGAAAACTTCAGTCAGTAAACGAACAAAAGTTTCATAAATCTGGGTATATAAATGCCACAAGTTTGCACGAGTATCGGACAAACAGGTAATTTATCTTTCCGAACTAGGATACTGATTGCGCTTACCTGTGGCAGAACAGAAACCAGAGCGTTGGCTGGTAAACACATAACAACTACACCTCAAAATACTGCAGAGACAAACCCTTGAAAACTTACTCCTGTCCATGACCATCTGTTTGTTTGCAGCTAATTCTTTATCTCTCACAGGCATAAAATGAATAGACGTAATATCACGTGTATCATTTGCGTAAAGTATAAATCGTACTGCTAAAAATCTTTTTATTACTGTTTCCTGAATAGATATTATGTTTCTAAATGTATTTTTGTAAAGTGACTGCCACTGTACCAATTGCTATTCTTTCGGATGAAACAAAAATTCGAAGTTTTAAACACGATTGGACTGTTTTTGACGTTACCGGAAAGTAACTTATTTTCATAATTTCGAAACAATTTCAGACGGTTGATAGTTTGTGATCAAGTATGACCAATCCTTCAGGCAACTGCAGTAAGTATGGAGAAACCAAGAGAATTTATATTCTCTCGCAGAGTTTTTAAACCATATGTCTAAGGCCATTTCTACTCCAGAAGTTCCACACTGCCCCTTCAGTACCAAGTAACAATAAACAGGAATATATATAACAGTAGTGGGGTGCATGGTGAACAAATAAAACAGTAAATGAAGTGGAGGGTACAGCGCTAAACTATTAGGTCATTGAGAGCCTAAGTCTTACATGTACTTGTTTTCGTACGCATAATGGTGACTTGAGACGGCCAGTCACAACTGCTCCAACAATACGCGGAATGGTTCGCCATATTGTGATCCTGAGTGTCATTTTGAAATTGATCCGATGACCAATGGCCAAGATATATTGGGCGATACTTGAAGTCGAAGATTTGGATGATACAAGGGCGAGGGAAGTAGACTGCGCAGTCACATTCTGAACCAATTTTGACAGATGTTTCTCCACCCCAGAGTTCAAGTACCCATCGGTTCTGCCGATGTAACTTTCTGCACAGTTGCACACACTGATGAGTACGGTGTGGGCTGGCACCAATATGTTGCCCTTCCTTTGCTGGAGATGGCGACAGATTAATTGTGTGCTCTGTCCCACTTGAAGTCATATTCCTTTACCTCCACACCTCACCAGTGTTGGACATATATATATCCCTGGTTTCTATTGTTTGTTACCGAAGAGACACTGTGAAATGGTAGCACCTACCAGCGTTCGTCTTCTTACTGCTACATTAAGAGAACTAACTGTTTCAATTCCAGAAGCTGTTTAGCTATTTTGAGTCCAAGTCTGGCTGCTGTTATACTCTACAATTCAGTGAGTCCTTACTGTAATGTCACACTGAATTCAACAGCGTTCATCCCCAAGTGGCATAAGCACCCATTACGGATTTTTCCATTTCTAACTGGTCGTCTAATTCTGTGTCACGATTAATTTTTTGAGGAAAACTGCATGTAGTTTTGACGTTCTGTGACATCCCTAAATAGTCCTCTTTTTTCATGCGAAGTTCCACTGACCGCTTTACCAGATAAACTTTCACCGTTTTTTATTGAGTCTCTCAATAAAAAGATTTAATGAGCGCTGAAAGTAAATTCATTAACTTTAAAAGATAATTATTTGATTGCTTTTGTCGCGGACCACCATTTTATCAATATATCGCGCTATTTATGAGCTTTTGAACGGGATAAATTTTTATTCATCTCGAACTACAACAGTTCAATTTAAAACAGATATTGCAAGCAGAACCAAAAACTCTTTTAGATAATGTGAAATGCCCGCTTTAACATTTCACGGAATGTAAGTATGCCGTTTGTCACATCCGTTGCCTTTGTAGCAAACTTCGTCCTCACGTATGTCCTCACATTCGAAGCATTGCGTAGTCTATTCAGATTATCTTACACGATGTCCCTTTGTTGTGTAGCTGGGATTCATGTCAGATAATGTAACTGTTTGCGTCAGCTCATGTGACAGTCAATAGTCCAACCGTATAATATGTGTAAACCTTGATGTCTAGAAACCCATTGAGTTCGCCGACAGAACTTATTATCTTGGACAAGCAATATAATTCTGCGGCATTCAATGAATTTGTGATTTGAATGTTGCTGAAAATTTTTCCATAAATTTTGCTCTATGTGCACTTTTCAATTCGTCCTTCATACCATTGCGTATCTATCAAAAATGAACTAAATATGATCGTTTAGTAGAGATTTACAACGTTTACTGGTGATTGTTTGCACAATGTAAGCATTAACACAAACAGAAGTAATTGAGCTTTTGGATCCGATAGTTTGTTGACGTTCAACTTGAGTTCAGTGGCGCAGTGGTCAACGCGGTTGTCTCACAAAAGCGTGGCCAGAGTTCTGCGGCCGACCGCAGCAAGATCACGTGACAAAACTTCAAACGACTGATTCGTTTCTTAAATTGCATTTTTCTGGTGCACCTGAAGAATGCACATCGGCAAAGTAACCACAAGCATTGAAATAACGCCTGTACATTTTAGTATTTTTGATGGTTTTCTGCTCAGTTCCGACACATTTCTTAAGGAACTCCACCTATTCTTCCTGATCGAATAGATTTTCATGATAAATGTCATATGTTTCTGGAGTTTGTTTATAAAGTCACTTTGAGAATATTACTCAATTCAGCTTTTTCCATGCGGTCGTTTTTTAGACGAAAATCTCAATGACGGGTTGACTTTTAACTCGTTTAATACACATATATAGATTTTTGCAAGAAATATGATTTTTTAAGGATTTTATGGAAAAATCCAGTTTTAAAAATGGCAAGTGGCACACCGTCTACTTCATGGTTTCAATAATGTTTAACTTATTCATGACACTTGCGAAAATCACGTGACAGTTTTTATACCAATGGTAGAATTAACCATGTTTTTACAAGCAAAATTGTTGGTAAAAGGTTGGCAAATAAATTTTAGAAATTACACGATACATTATTCTTAAGCGGGTAAAGAAAGACGAAAGTATTGAAAAAGCACTTCTTTAAAATGGTTGATTACTAAAAGACAAACATTTTTGGTGTCACCTCTTGAAGGAGAGGTTACAGTACAGAGATATGAAACAGGTTACGACACACGTTTCTTAGTCTACCAAGATGGATTATGCAAATTGCAGCAGTTCTGGATGTGTTACCATCATGTCAGACAAGACTTGATTTTATTGTATAGAATCCTCCATCAACTCCATCTTTCAGGAGAAATACGTATACCTACAAAAACTAACAATCTTGGGGTTAGTTTTGAAATATACAGCATCAACTATGATGTTTGATTTTTAGAGAATACTGCTGTTGCGTCCGGGTATGCCCAACATCGAACGATGTAGCGGAGTCTCTTCTAGGTGCGTTGTCGATAGTTGAACTCAAGCACAGACCTGGCGCACACATACACAGCACACAATCTGCACACTTACACAACTTGCTCTTCAGAACCACCGGGAAAGAGTATAAATACTCAACCTCTTATTGCAGATGCTCGCTGGCTGTTGACTGCTGTATACTGCAATGCGATTCTTGTGGTTGGAGATGTCATCTAACAAGAAAATATATAGATACTCATAAGCGCTTATGTGGCAAGAAAGATCTAATTATACTTCAACAACGGATCTGGAGTAGCAGCAATGACACGTATACACTGCTTTGGTAGAATGGACTCATTCCTCAACTGTTGTCTACTGTTTGTGGTGAATGACTTAAAAAGTCGGGTTAGCAAACAATTACGATTGTTACTTGAGGGCTCAAAGACTTCAACCTGTATGAAAATCAAATTTCTCAAGTATGCAGGCTTTTCATATTTGGAACTCCTTTCAAACTACTACCGACCGTGTTCAGCTCTTCACAGTGTAAATTGATCAAATGGTTTGCAAAAATACTGGAAACGATACGAAAACTGTATCACAAATTATTGCCTGAAAAGCAAGTTCCAGGGAGCCAAGCTGTTAGAAAGTCTGAATATATGATTTCACTGGACTTAAGGTCGGTATTCACAAGTTTGCCATTGAAGTAAATCTCAAATTTTCCGCTGTCCTACGTTATTTCGAATCACATGATGATTACACTCTCAGAATGTAAACTAGAAGTCCTATGTTTACTATTCGCATCTAACGTGAGCTTTAATTTTTCGAACAAGACTAATCTTTAGAATGATTTTGACAGTATGGGCAGTCTAGTTGGTTCGGTCACAGCAAATGACCAAAACATTGTACAGGTTGATCCTCTGTGGAAGATGTGATGATGATATGCTTTCAATTATGAAAGTTCAGATCCAGTAAACAGGTTTATTGGACCAACTGATTTGTTTATAATCAAACATTTGCCACACTTTACAATGTGAGATAAGTGGCCGACTGTCGTTGCTGGATATTAACTTGAATAAAAGAATGGATAAATCCGTTTGATGTGTTACCTATCGAGCGAATATCTGAATAGATCACTACCTACACCGTGATAGCCTTGGTTCAGTAAATTGTAAAAAGGGATTGATATGCACATTGTTTGACCTTACAGGACAGTTTTGCACTAATGATACCTTAGGTGATGGGCTATATCGATTACAGTTGATGTTACTAGGTAACAGTTATTGGAAATGATTAGTGAGAAAGTCTCACGTGAGTAATGTGCAAATTAGTTCTCAATCTACAGCTGAAAAAACAGTGGCTCTACAGTTGTCACGCAAGTGTGACAGCTTGTGCCGCTTAGTTGAACAGCACCTATGGCAAACTGACTTTCCTCAAGTTCTTTACCATAAAGCCAGTGGTCGTAGACGAAAATTTCCGAATCGGCAAGCAACTGACGTCCCATTTCAACAAAGCAAACGCATTCTATAAATACAACTATGGATGTAGAGCATTCTGTCTTAGCAGAACTGAGTTTCAGCTTGGAACCAGGTTTGCCGAACACTGACCACAACGGGATTAACAAACGGTCACGCAGTCATACAACTTCAAAGCAAATGACCTAAAAGAGTCGGCGTTCTCAATTGCTAAACATTACTAAATAAATCAACATGTTATTGATTCATCTGTTACTTGTGGTTCCGTTTTTCACTTGAAATAAACGTTTGCTACGGCACACCAAATCCATTACAACCAAATAGCGCCACCCGATGTACGATGTTTGTGTGGCATTGGTAGCAAACAAACTGGTTTTTACTTTAACTATTCTCAATGGTTTCGTAATTCAAAATCTTTACATTTAACTCACCTGCAGTAAACACTAGTATAAATGCAGAAAAAAACTGCTCGAGCGCAAATTTTGTAATCTTAGTCCTTTATCTGCCCTCATCGAGTTTTATATGTTTGATCAGCAGCAGGTTGATTTCTACTTCGCTGTCTGTTATTTCTCCAGTGTGAATTGTCTGAAAACGGAAGCAAACCACTTGTTTGTATCTTCATTCTGAACTGCCTAACAAATAAGCCCTCTCAACTTTCTCTCTAGTCTATAAACTTTCTGTGGATCATATTTCTATGAGTTTATTGAAAACGAATGTGAGTTAAATGCCTAAACTAGATGTGAAATTTACAGACAAACTAGCAGCAGATTCAGGTGTTCATGCAATTGTCTTTAAGATGGATGGTTTACGATTTACTGTAATTCTGGCTAATTAGAAAATAAAAGAACAATTGCACGCTTAGGTGCGGATATGTAAGATATTATATGAGTATGGTGTTACAACATTGGAGTAAGCTTAGAAATAGTCTAGGAAGAGATTGTAACCTTCATTTTTTTGGTTTTGCTAGCGAACAAATTGTATGTTTACATCTGGAACTTGTCAAAATCGTTATCATAATAACTTAGTATGATGTTAATCGAAGAGCACAAAAAGTTTACGGACACAATGATGACTTTAGATTCGTTTTATAAACGACTAGACAAAATTCTGTAATTTCCATGAAATATTGTTGTGATATCCCATCCATTGCAATGAATAAGTAAATCCGTGGAAATGAAATTACATGAAATAATTTGGACAGCACTATCTTTAGCCACTTCGGTTGTGAAAAACCCGGTACTTGATGAGAACACATGTTTGAAAATGGCTTAAATTGAAACATGCTAGACGACCCTTGTATAACTTTAAGCTTTCTCTTAGTTGCTGAAATATAGACACGCCAATATAGCAGATGCGATAACGATAACGTTCGGTATTTAACCATATGAATTGAATATTATTGTGGCAGGCGGCCGAAATGTTGGAACGGGGGTTGTAAGTTGTTTGTATTTCACTAGAAATTCGGAGGGAGGAAGTGAAGATCACTGGTGGTGGTGATTATCGACAGTGTTGTTCACTCGACTTTGGGATTAGGGAAGGCACAACGGTCTACAACAGAATGATGCCGCATCACACTAGTTTGCACTGTATTCGCATCTCTTGAGGTATAGTAGTAACACCTTACTAATTTATAACGCAATATTTATAAAATTACACTTCTATTATCAAGATTACGCTACGTAGAAATGTTTGGGCTGAAAATGGTATGTTTTAGTTGAAAAGTCAGTCATGAAGCAAACGAAGAGAAAGTTGTAAACTATGCATCATCAGTACATGTACTGGATCACCTAGGCCAACATAACCGATATATGTGACACTTTTACTGTGCGTTAACTTTCTCTCTTTCTCGATGATTCTGAATGAGTTTTTTGTTTGAATACTAGCAGATACTACTTCCAGTTTGTTGATTATAGTAAAATGAGAGATCACTGAAATAGAAAAAAATGAAAAACAGTTTTTTTAGGGGCTCACTAAATTTACCATCACCGATATCCAGAAATAGTTATTTAGGGAAAAAATGAAAATCTCCATTAGTATATAATTTACCATTTCAAGTGATGTTGCTAACTGTGTTCGGAATAACAAAAAAAGATCCTATTTGGTTGTTTTATCAAACATAGTCATTTACTTAGATAACTTTTCAGTTAAGCTTTTAAACACTGCATATAAATAAACTTAATTTTAGTCACTTATTATACATTATGAACTCTATTCCATTGTGATTCTAATGTGTGACTGCTTGTTAAATCACCGTATCTCACGCTGTAAATGACAACCTACTACATTTGACAGTCATAGTAGAACGTAGAATGATTCTGGAAACTCGGCTTGTCATTCTAAAAATATGTGCACGGAAAGCTTTTTCTCGAAATTAGCAACCAACGGAACTGTCACGATCTATTTTGGTAGAGTATCTTATAATGATCACATCTTAACGCAGGTGACTGATGGCTTTAGGTTAAGCAGATTGTCTACTAACAGATTATCTGTGTCACTCCATGTCTGAGCAGTCAGATTACCTGAAAACAAATTTTGGATCTGGAAATGCGACAGATTGACGATGCAATAATTTTTTTGCGTAACTGAAATGATTTTACTGTTTAACTTCAGTATCCATCTTTCGATTTTTGTTATAAGTTACATAAAAAGATGGGTCCAATTCTCGTCAAACAACTTGAGAAATATTGATTTATAAACTGCGAAACTGATGAACTCACATTATCAAAACCTCTCTCAGAATATCAATTCGTGTTTCATTGAAGGTCACATGAAGACTAGTATGTTTATCTGATAAATCTGAAAACAATACAACGATTATTTAGATCGCACTTGGAGCCAGTCAAACATTTTGCTTTACGATAGTTTTACATGTTGGAGCATTTTAAAGACGATATTAAAAACTTGATCGCACCAATTAGAAACAAAGTGCGATACGCAGTCCTCGAATTGCTCAAAAACACTTTATAATAAGCGTCAATGTGACCTTTAGAATAGTTCATTTGCTCACTGTCACTCTGTCGGTCATTGTTTATCCAGAGATTTGTCAACTGAAACTCACTGCATATCTATAGTTTCAGCTTCTATTAGTATAAAAGCGTCGTACGAATCATATGTCAACCTATGTCTTATTAACCAAGCATTCACACTGCGATAAACTGTTTCTTCTGCCGACGTTTTGTTTCTATGGCCAGTTGTTCTTAGGTATAAACCGAGTTACTATTCTGTGAAGACAGTTTTAAACGTATGATTCTCACTTTTTCGACATGACCTTTGCTTGTAGCATATTTTCACTATATTTCTAAGCTGTATTGCCAACTTTTGAATGATGTTACCCGTTCAGTAAGCTCACATGTAACGAGAGTAATAACCTACTAAACTAGTCCCCAGTCACGGGCTGATTCAGAGAATGTGCTTACTAAGCACAAACATTTTAGTTTGTTCGTTAATAAACTTGGTATTGATAACAATGTGTTTCGGCGCTGGATCATTTGTCTAGCCTGTCTCGTACACTAATTGCAAAACTGACCGAACTCTGGAGCAGTTTGAACAGTCAGGTTTTCAGCATTAAATTGGGAGCCGTACTCATCGTTTTCCGGGGAATCCTCTCGTGTTGAGTGAATACTAATTATGACTGACAAGAAAAATTTACAAGTAGTAAACGGTAGCCAAAAGGTCGTGTACGTCGTGAAACTGATGGCTCCAGGCTGGACACTACCGGTGAAGTTCGTGGTATAAAATGTGTGGTTCACTGATTAAGTTATCGCTAAGTAGAATTTGAGGAAGATTATCACTCGTACTTGGATCTCGCGTTGTCCGAATGCAGTATCCGTTACATTCGAAATTTTCTGAAGAGAGCACATACCAAGTATAGTTCTCGCAGGGGCCATTGGCGAGTGAAATGATGGCAGTCGTTGCTCCCCTCAGTCTTTCTGTCATGACGCTGAAACGATATCGTCCGACCGTCGCTGAAGATTGTGCAGCGCCTACGTGCAACATATTTTGCTCAGCAGTTTAAACGCGTGACGTGTGACCCAAGAAAGTATAAGCAGACTCGCTGCGATTTATCGTCACCGTTTTATCTGTGTCAATCGGGCTGATTGCAAGTTCAATCTACTAGCTCGTTAGTGCGTTTCTTAAAAACTCAGGGATTACGGTCACCCAGGCAGATACTTGATTTTTAAACCACGTAGTTCGAACACCAATAAACTGTTGACTGTATCCGTCACCGGTTGTCTGAACGTCAAAAAGCCAAGTAACATTACGAGGTATTTATGATTACGAACTGATTGAACCCTGGCAGTTACGTCATATAAACTTGGTGAGTTTCTGCTGCCGGATCTGGGACATCCGGATTACCCAATTTGTTGATAGGAAAGTTGTGCGGTAGAGAAGCTTGGAGCGATTAATGAATTGCTTCCGTCCAAACAGGTTTTAACACTTCTGATCTGCAATTCTTATCATTTCCAAACTCCCAACAAGGTTGTATACTCATCCAGATGTCACCTAAAAAAACTCCGACAATTTTTTTGATCCGTTAAACTGGATTGTTGAACAGCATTTAAAAACTACACTTACCAAGATATGTATATGTTGCCTAGTGTTCCACGACTAATCCTAGCCATATCAGTTGGCTTTCCTGTGGTCATCACATTCTATATGACAGTTTCTATGTTATTTGAACTTTGAGTGATTGAAAATCCACATCATCTGATTTATATCGCAAGCAAGTTCCATCCTACAAAAAGCGCAAAGTACTCCGATCATTT
>JTDE01000919.1:171526-189879 GCA_014338405.1 Paragonimus skrjabini miyazakii
CACAGATGTGGTATTCGCAAACATACGCACCTACCAACAAGCTTAGCATTGTGCACATCATCACCTTCAGTCCTAACGAGATCCACGAAACCGTGTAAAGTCTAAAATATGGAGGAGGAGGAGCAGAGAAAAAACGGATAACATTTCTGGATTTCTGACACCCATATAGGTTATGGTATATAGACGATTCCTAGTGTTGCTGCAGACTCAGAAGCCGGTAGATGCGCATACTTGCGGCGTACGTGCGTGTTTTCCTGACAAACACACGTTCATCTTACAGCCGGAATTTCCTTATTCGTGTTCCTCTTCTCTAGTCCATCCGTGTAGTTCGTCTATGACTAAAGTGGGAGGGTTTTGTTACTGTAGATTTTGTTGTTGTTACAGGGTTTGTTGGACTCCGAACACCTGCAAGTCCACCAGCGCTCGTGCGTCTCTCCCATCTGAGTCAGCGTGACCCACATGAACGCTGCACATGCGCATGCACACACAGGCAAACACTTTGAATGCGCATGACAGGTGCTTCGAAAACAGAATGCGGCACATTTATCAACTGTGCTAAAACTAGTTGGATCATTACTGGTATCCGCGTCTACATGCTTGTGCATGGGTGTACTTAGAAGAGCACATTTCGTGAATACACAAACCGGGATCCACAAATACACACACTGAAAATGTTGCACCACACGCAATCAGTGTATACAAATTGCGACGGGTATTCACGGAATTTAAACAGGACAGAAAAACAAAAACTGTATACCCGGAGGTCTTCGATAAAGTCAACAGAGATTTCTGAGATTCAACGTAAATATAAATTTGCTTTAGCAGACGACTTGCTCATTAGTGTAAAATTCTTTTTACACTGTTTACAAATTTACTTCAAACTGACTATGTGTGAAGTGATTTGAACACAGCGTTTGAATACTTGTTCACATTCTTGACCTTTGGTCACATAGTGCGGACGTAATCGTCTGTATGTTGATTAGTTTATCAACAAAGTTGCATATGCAAACCTACACCGTCCACTGTTTCGTAAAGCACGTCTGCGCCTCTACCGGACATTCCAATGTACAGTTGAGACGCTATCAGTCAGGTGTGACCTGTATCGTTTACAAGATTAGTCACGTGCAATCATCTCCGATCACCAAGTTGAATCGGTTCTATTGTCCAGTAGAAAATAGACACGGCAACTTATGTTTGAGCATCGAGCAGACATGAACACAATAGGTTGTTGAAGTGTTGATGTAGTGAAGATCCACATTATGGCTTGGGCTAATAATCCAATGACCGAGGAGATATTAAAAGTAAGATAAAAACGTTCTTAAGTAATGATGTATAATCGTAACTTGCCCCCTGAATGTCGATGGTAGATTTCAATGGTACCAATTGTCACGTTTTCACTTTAATACACTCATTTCTTTTTATCCGTTCAGTGTAAACATGGAGAGAGCAAATTATTCGCGAAATGTTAGTATTTCGATTTAGTCGCACTAGTTACTGATCAAAATCAACAAAAATTGTGTAAACTGTACTATGCAAAATCAGTGGAACTGACTACTAACATAGATGCAATCGTTCGCACAGTAATGATGCAGCCAGCTCAATTACAAATAAATTGATTATGTCAATGCTGTCAACGCACACAAAACTAACCGTTGTTGCGTGGTTAGCATTCCTTCACTAATTACAAGCAGTTTTTGTTTACTAGTACGCGACAGTATCTCGAACAATTTGAATGAACCAACTAGCTGACCGGTGGCCAGGTTGTGTGTTTCGATCGATGAAGCCGGCTTCTTCAAGTACACCACAGATAACACCTATTCAGCCATTCAATTGTGCATTCAGTGAAGCACTAGAAGACTAGTTCTACACAACGGTGTTACACACATACCGGTGCCTGCTTGTGTCAACTGCAATATGAAACCGGCGGCCCGTTGACTGTAGCAAGCTTGAAGAAATCAGTTTAACTGACGTGTAGCACATCATGGCGATCTGTCACCTAGTTGACCCAACCAAATCCTTCAAGCTATTGTTACATAATAGAAATCCAAAATTGCTAGCTAGTGTTGAAGCCATATTAATCGAGCCACAAAGACCAGTTCTGTGGGCACACATTACTTTGAAGCAACTAATCACTAACTTGCAAGAACTAGAAACTATCTGATCGGCCTGTTCGAACGTTGTTGCTGTATGCGGTTTGTATTGTTTTTTGGTTTTCATAGTAGTGACCGATGACAGCAAATCACAGTGTCAACAGTTCGCGATTAATTTCTTCTCTTTCTCTCATGAGTTTTACTTTATAATTCATAATGTCTGGCTTCTCAATGTGATTCATGTATGTATCCGCAATTTATCAACTCAAATTTCAACCAGCTCAGCCTAGATGGTTAGTTTCTTGCTACAGTTTTTCCTCAGTATAGCCGTTGCATAGCCGATTCAGTTCGCTAATCGGGGCTAAGGTGGCGAATGACTGACCTGTAACATCAAACGAACACCTTGTAACGGCAGGCAACTCAATTCGTGGTAGAAATAACGAACTCAACCTCTGATGGACCTTAACCAAGCTTGAACGCTTCATTTTGGGTAGCAGGAACTAATCCGTGCCGATAAAAATGGCTATTTACGATGAAGGGTCCTAGCAACGTCGGATATAATTGTCAGACGTGTGAACACATGTAAAGTCATGTATGTCTGCTATCGAAACTGTACTGAAAACTACCTTGGAGATACAAGTCTCATCGTGCCAGCATGCCAAAGAGACCCAGAGGTGATAGTAGCAGGGAGTTTGAGTGTCTACGAACTGTGCAGCCACAGCAAAATAACACAAACAACCCCGGCTCTTTTAGGAAGAGTTTGTGAAATCTCTCACCCCGAAGTGTTTCCCACTATGTCTGTCATTATAGTCCGTCTACACCTGGAAACTAACAAACAGGTCTACCATCTTTGTCTTAAGAAAGAGTGGGGCCACCAGATGATTAAGATGACCCGAGAAAACCACCTACTCGGAAAGAGTGACGGAATTAGGTCAGTTCTCAGTGAAGAAGATCAAGTTCATCTTCATCATCATATACAGCAATACATCAAATTCTTACCTTCAAAATACCTCACACCCCGCGTTATCCACTGGCAAGTCTCTTTCCAATAAATGAGGATGAACGTTTATGGGCCACTCGCTGAGCCTCAGCGATGAAACAGGCAGGCTAGTTTGCAGGCAGAGCTGCTTCACAGTTAGGATACGTTCATACTGGAAAGCATTGCTCAACTCTGTGGTCACAGTTAAATTGGTTGAACGTTTTGAAATATTGTTTGATTGGAACACCGGTAAGTAAGTACCGGTATTACAAGTTTCCAAACCGTTATTCTAGCCTAGTCTCACTACATATGTCTGACTGAATGTTGTTCCACTATGTTTCAGTTCTCGTTGTAGAAACGATCGCAGCCAGCAACGTAGTTGAGGTTTCCTTCTGTTCACTCCTATGCATTTTCTTTCTCTACGTTGATAAGCCGTACATCTTATTTTTTCTGTGACCAGTACCGAGAAGGTAACGCACAAGCAAAGATCTTTCTCCCCACTGCAACGACCTATGAACCTATAAAACTATGCAATTCCGAACCACTTATTTATATATGAATTTAGAAGGAGAAGAAGAAAAAGAAAAGGAAGAAGACGCTTCCTCCGCAAAATAGCGGGAATTAGTGAGCAATAATTATGGTTAATACGCTTAAAAAACCCTGTCACTGACTCAGAAACCTGGTTCACAAATCTTTGAAAGAAAGAGCCTATTGGAGGTCCATGTCTATTAGATCGCTTCGTGTAACAATGTCTGGTGTCTGACCATTCGAACCATTTGCTACGCCCAAATTCGAATTAGAGATTGTGACAATCACCGTTCTGGAAAGGACCTTGGGATGAAAGCAAATGAAACTCTGCAGATGTTACCTTGAGGAATATAGAGTTAACATGTCACAGTCCGAGTCTGTTGAAATCAAGAACAGAGAACTTTTGCAGTGTTTGATCTTCTTAAATATCGTTGTATCTCTCACAATGGACGTAGACCAGGCTTACCAAAACGATTTTCACACCGTTTTCATGGAGGTTCATAATTAGAATCCCACCTCTTCTCCTAACGAACAACTAACCAGTGATCATCCTGGATGTTTCATCTTGAAGTGTCGGCAAGCAGGAAGTAAAAATATTCACCTGCGTCGTAAGGAAGCAACAGAGTAAACACATCCATTTTTTCATTTTTAGTCCTCAGACTAGTTACAATTCTATATTCAAGGTGAATATCACTCAAATTTGTCCGTGGATTTCGCATTTGGATAGATTTTTCGGTCGATTTTCTTCAAAATGACACAAAATGCTCGAGTTCTTTCTTGTCAGGGATTGTCATACATGCAGGTTATTGTTTAAACCTGGAATTGGACGCAACTCATGCTTCTATGGGGTAACCCCGTTGAATATAATTGCAATGACTACTTTAGATGTGGTCTGATGGTCACCTGTGAGCGATGTCACTTTCACCTGTAATTAGTGCTCAGGTTATCCCCTTGCTTTGAGAATGGATAAAATTGCAGTGTTAACTTCTACAAGAACTGGCTGCAACAGTGAGATAACCAGATAACTGATGTGAAGGAGATGATGGTGTTACATAACACGAAAGTTAAAACCTCAAATAACTAGCCACAGTTATGTAAAGCGGACAGCGAGTGAGTTGGCTGCAAAATGGATGGATGAAAACGTGCGTAATTAGTGTGGTTATGCTAGTTTCGACACGGATAACAAGGAACGGATGGTTATGCCCAGAAACAAGGAGAGTGCAACCAAAGTTTCGTGGTGCCAACGATCACTAAGATGTGACTGTTGACTTTCTCCAAAGAACTCAAATAGTTAATCGAACGAATTAACCCAGAATTGTTGACATTTTGGTCTGTTTCGGAGTCACGCAGGAAGGATATTTACGAACGTCGTTTCGAACATCGATCTATTGTATGACCCGTGTAGCTTGTTTCGCATAACGAATTAGAGTTTATAATAAGAAGCAGCATCTATATGAAATTTATGCCAGACTTCCCAGTCTGGCGAGAAAATTCAGTATTGGGTGCATTTGTGTAGCAAAACGTGTATCAAAAACGATATTGCTGAGTTTCTATTTATTACTACAGCTTTCAAATTGTATAGAAAGCCAGAAACCATTTTATTTGTGGTGTAGGTTTCAACTCCCGTCATATCAATTGTCATACTTTAGCCAAATAGTCCATTTCAACAAACACATGCCGCGAAAACACACTTCATGTTCAGACGTACCTCGGAAACAGATCTTTATGGCGGTATGTGGTAGTCAGCAAATAAGACTTCTTCCAGTGATACCATACTACCACAGTGTGTACATTGTCCATTCCAATTTCAGCGAACTATCCAGACGGCTTGACAGTCGGAATTCTGTAAAGGCCATAACTTCCTGCTAATAGGTTTTAACAATGAACCTGTACATATTATAGCTTGTGCTTTGCTATGTTAGTAATTCTTTGGTAGTTTTCTCTTATCTGCGACATACATGATAACAGTGATCTACATTATCTGACGGAATATGACGAGTAAAAATGCTCAACCGTTGCTGTCTAAATCTCAGTTTCAAAGGGACAAACTATTACTCTTCTCATTGTCCCACCCAGTTCTCGATGAATATTTCCATCAAAAAGTAACCATAAATGCACTGAAAAATTAGCAGCCTCATTTCATGCTCTAATTGTAAACCAGTGCCACTTTCAGTTATATTAGTAACCATGCAAGAATCTTAGTTTCTATTTCAGTCGAATACCACCAAAAATATATGAAGTCGGGAGGAAACATCTGCCTGTTTTTCACTTTAAGCCAGTTCATTGCACCCGTAAATTCGAATACGTTTGACCAAACTGCACGTAGGTAACTGTCTTCAAATCCGTTCCAACGATTAGCTTAGTCGTGTTGTCATGGTATGTCACGTTAAACATTCCATATGCAAAATAACTGACAGCAGTATACCGTCCGTAAGTAATTTACATGGCTATCAGCTAATGAGGCATATGGGATTAATTCTTCCAGATCGTGCCCCACTAACCACCTATTTTTTGCTCATATTTCTTAGCAGCATGGGAAAGTGTTTTTTCTTCAATCATGGCCGATTTATCTTTTCCAGCGTCGCTTCTTACAAGTTAACATGTTTCAGCAAAGCAAGCGTCCTATACAAACCCTCTACACTATTGACAGTTTCAGTATTCAAAAACTTGTTTCATCTTGATACAGTGTTATTGTGTTTATTCTTTACTATATCATGCTTTGCAATGTGCTCGCCTGGCAGTTATCATTTAGTTTCTATCTCTCCTGAATCAGATAGTCCTAACTTGACTGCATGAAAGTCAAATTTTGTTTTTCAGTGTTACGTTCTGAAGTTGCCAATGGATAAGTCAATTGGCCACAAGGGTTTTTAGATCGCATCTCATAATCCAATTGTAATCTGCTACTTTCAGGAGCACAACTTTGATTTTTTTTGACAATACTTCATGAATTGTTCCATCCGATTCTAGTCAAGAAAGTTTGTACGTTAACAGTTGTGGATCATTAACGATTCCGGCTCTTGATGTGACTGGGTTGGTTTCATTAGTGTTTTATTGCAAACCGTTGAACATGCAGTTCAAACCCTTCCAAATTGTCATCTGGTAGTATGGCTATGACCTGTGTAACAATGTTTTGAGTTCATCGGGTTTGTCATAGACATGTGATGCCAACCTGAGTAGACCTATTCTACCCACCCCCATTGCGTAGCCCCTCGTGTACGCATTGTGGTACTCAATCTTTTCAAATTTGATCTAAAATTAAGTAACTCTTATTCTGAACTCTACGTTCTGATGTTCGTTCCCAATGTTAGGTCTCTTTGTCATCAGGAAATCTTGATCGATGGAATAACTAGTGAATCCGGAGTCAATTGGACAGTCGTCTGTTTAAGGACAGCCACGTTATTTATCATATACTACATTATATTATATCGATAGCATCTGGAATCTAGTGTTAAACTGATCGAAATCCATGTAGGTATGCCCATGAGATAAATAAAATTCAAACACTATACTTCCGGTTAATATTTTGTCCCGACTTAGCTAATCCGACTTTAGACATCGTTGCCCTATGATTACAAATGTTGCACTGGAAAAAGCGTTTCCGTCAGTATCGAGTATGAGAGGAAGAACTGACTGTTAGTCTCTGTCACTCACCATAATTCACTGGTTACATAATTCCTCTGTTCTACTGTAAATGAACTTGTCGTTTTTTGCGCTCGAGATAGGAGTGTTTTGATCAGTGAATCAGTGGACTGACACTTAGTTCAAACTAGTCACAACTATATGTTGAGCTTGATTAACGCAAACACAAGACTGAAACTGCACGATTTATACCCGCATAATTCTTGTGATATACTTGCTGGTATTTGCTGTAGACGAGTTCAAAACGCACGATTTCAAACGATAAGACAAATACAAAATGGTGAAGGTTTAGAACGTTTCCACTAAGTAAATTAGCGCCTGAAATGTAGCATGTGACTGACCTAAAATTGATACTTTATGTTCTGTTGTCAATTCGAAACAAACGTTTTCTGCAGTATCTGTGGAACTGTTTCCATGTCACTGTTGCTTTGACAGCAACCATGTAACTGGTTTAGATGAAGTCATCGGATTAGTCTGCTGAGGAACGTTTTTCATTAGAGGTACTAGGCATGCCAACTTTATTCAGACCAGTTAAACATCTTTGTCATCTGATATCGACATTCAATTCCATAGAATATGGTTTAGCATCTCTGATTCTATCGGTAGCCGTGACAGCAGGAATATCTCAGACATCAACCTAGCTTTCATGGACAACAACAAATATGTCATTGATTAAGTTTGTTGTTGAACCACCGTGAAATCTTGAGGAGAACAGAAAGATCTTTAGTTTATAAATTAAATCATCTAACATTTAACTGCACACTTTTCGAACAACTGGTGCAAAGGTAAAAGATATTAAGATTACATCCGCGAGACGACTTACTTTCAGGGCACTGTCCTCAGCCATGTTATTGTCAATGGTTTACGTACAATCAATCCAATAGTTGTGACATTACAAGCGAACCTGTCTTCAAGGTTTTCTACCCAGTAGCCAGGTAGATCGAGATATATCATCCGAGGGATAAGCATTACCTTCACTTCCAAACTCATTGACACCTGTCTTCATTTCTGTTTATCAACTATCTTATCAAGCTCTCCTCAACATAATTGAAAGGTGCGTAAATAGTTGGCTGTAGTTTATGGGGTGTCACTCCTAATCGCTCGCCAATCACTGCACATCACCTACGATTAAATTCGTCCAGATCGATGACTGGTCTCTGGTATACAAACCTGAGGGATAAGTCTGTTAATCATTTTACAACTAAGCTTAGATGATGCTAAGTCCGATCATTACATCCGATCTTGGTTTGAACACTATTCAGAATGCAACATTTTTCATCCTAGAGCATACCGTCAAAGCTGATTAATGGAAACGTTTATACCGAAAGAAAATATGTTATCCAATATTTTGATAATTTAAAAATTATAACAATTCTAACGTTCCTTTTAAAAACATGGTGAAATATGTTGACTATCACGTTTAGTAGTTCGGTTGAATGCAGATAATTTAAACTAGATCGAACTGAAAAATGTTTTGATCAAATTTTACTCATTCGCAAAAATAGAGGAAAATTTCTATCCACAATCTTTAATTGCATCACAAGACAAAGTAAGATGAATGAGTGAACAACAGTAGAGTTCCTAGAGAGAGTATCAATTGTTGTTTATGCCCAAACGTTGTTTAAAAAATGACCACTGGCAACGCACGTGATAACTGATCATCTTTTGGCGTGTTAACAGTTCCCCTCAGAACGACTAAACAAGTTTGTAAAGTAGATTGGCATTATGATTAATGTTTTCTGTTTCGGATTGTTAATTTTTCGCATATTTGTCAACATTTATCAAAAAACGATACGTTGTTTCTTTGCTATTTCAAACAGTATTAAGAAATTTCATCATTGATGGATCAAGTTTGGTTCGGATTACACTTAGTAACCACTAAGTAGAAAATCTTTTTTCCCAAACAAGCTTATTGACTAAAATGCCACTTGTAAGAATCATCGAATCGCAACTTATTCTCACTGTGATTCAAACTGAGTTACTTTCCTGTTTTTCCTTGTGTCTGGAAGTCGGCCTGGTGATTGATTGCAACTTTCAGGAGTTTCAAACATTCCTCGTTTACACAGTTGGAACAGCCAGTCTGGAGTCTTTAAGAACATAGCATCCTTACCCATGGACTTCGTGATCGTCGACTTCACAGTAGTCTCCAGAAGGGGGCATGCAATTTCAGCAGTAACACCAATATTTACCAAAAGAACCATGATAGATAATTAGGGTTTGCTATCAGAATCCGTTATGCCTTCGTAATGCTACTTAATTTGTTCGATTGCCTTTTTCGTGATATAGCATAGTGAACATGTTATTAACTGATTTGCATGTTTATAAAAGCTAACAGCAGACTTCTGTTAATACAACTCTCTATGCTGCTTTGGTCGAGTTCATTCTGAGAGGCGGTTGACTGCGATGTTATGAGAGAGAAAAATGAAGAACGATAAGCCTGTGAGTGATAGAGAATGAATAAAAAAGGCCACTAGCATGTGAACTTCTCAGTTCGGAAAGCTGAATCACACTTCAGCCACATTCTGACAAGTGTACACATCTGTGAGAAGCTGAAAGGATACTAACAACCTGACTTATTCCCCTAACAATTATGACGAAAAGCTCCCAGTTGCATTGTTTGTGATAACAGAGTTCTGTAGTGCTTTCCAACATAGACGAATCTCAGCTACAAAGAATGTTGAAACACTGAGTTTTCGTTACCCACTTCATCACAGCAGTAAGATGACATATTGTGATACGTCAACATTTCATTTACTCTCATCAGTCGCAAACGTAAAACATGCCAGTAATATACGTTATATATGTAGTGTATGTAACTAGCACGTCTTAAGTTTGCGACTGATGACAGTAAATGAAATGTTAACATATCGCAATATATGTCTTCCCTCTGCCCTAATGAAGTAAAGGAGTTTGCCCTAAATAATATGCCATCTCCTCGATAAGCCAGTTTTGGAGGATGATACTTTTGTTGCTCACCCCCGTATAGGGGAAAGAAGCACATCAGTGGATAAGTCGGTGTGTTAAGCAGTTGTTGAGCAATGTTGGGCATTCATTGGTATTTTTGCCTTAAAATTAGAAACTAGCTACTATCACTAGCCTCAGCACCGTAGATCTACATCTGTTTCTGGAGATAGGTTAAATTTTAGATAACAGAAAACCGGTTCAAAGAGGAAGATTACACTGTTTTGTTACAGTTAGTGTCAACATTGTTTATTTTGTTACGTTAGCACAACTCGTAGACAAATTTAACCTGTCCATCACCGGAAACTGTGGCACTCGTTTGCATACGAAAATAGATAATTTGGTATCCTTCGGACAGAAATCGACACATTGGTCTCATAGAAACGGAGTTTGCAATTTAGACGAAACTGTGACAGCTTATGTAAATCCGAATTAGTATTGGGCGGGTTATAAACGAGAGACAACGTGGAAGAGTTCCTGTTTTACATGGTCGGTTTTCAAGGCGAAATTCAGGGGACAGTGAGTAGAGTAGAAACTTAATCACGGTCTGCCGAGTACACAATCAACTTAATGCAAATTAAAACAGTCAACAGCTGTCTATCACCAACAATAAGCGGTTGAGTATACTATCATTCTATCCCAACCGTTCTAACTATCAAGTCACCTGAATACCCTGTATGGTTTCCCGAATACGTGCCTTGGGCCTGCGCATGAATTCAACTATCAATTACTCATTTACAACAGACTGATAAGTAGATCTAGATTGAGCCCACTCGTATACAAAATGAGTATTTTCTGAAAATAAAACGAACTCGTTGATGGTGATGCTTTAGCGAATTAGCGCGAAAGTTGGTTCGTTTGATAAGTACAAGACATATCTTATGCACTAAACTCGAGTCTCCTCCCATATGCCAGTAACGCATTAAGAACTGCCCCAGGTTTCACAGCCTATCTTGGTAGGGTATAAAACGTGTCCCAACCAGGTTTGGGGATCTATGTTGCAATCTATGTCACTAACAGTGATCTACACCATGAGACAGGGAAGACAAGCTTGTAAAGTATTACAAATTGCGCATAACGTTGTGTCATTTTCAATCCATTTATCACTAATATGTTAAACACGATGCTCAAACTGTCTGACTTCATTCATACTAAATTTGTTGCGGATATCTTACAAGCTTGTATGTTCAACTCAAGATGAACGTACTGTTTAAACAGTCTGAGTGAAACCGTCTAAACGGTCTGATAAGGAACCCAATCACCCAGTTGGCTCTCTTGGTCAATGTCGCATTGTTGGAAGACAGACTAGAGCCACCAGAGATGATCGTGTCCGAATCACGCTTGCAATGGAGGTGCACCACTTTACATTTAACCGTGGTAAGCGGGAGAGGGTTACCCGTGACATAGATGTGTAGTGTGTTTAATGAATACTGTAGCTTCTTAGTTTCAGTCACTATACACCAAATTTTTGTGACGTTAGTATATACTGGTGATGGAGAGGATTATGGGTACAAATAGAATACAGAGCAAAAGTCCCAGTACAGAACTGTGTGACATACCGCTGTTCGCACATTACCAATTTGAAAAACTTTGTTCAGGTTTACCTTAAGTCAACAGTTCTGATAATATTTGGTGAGCCACAGGTGTAGAGGATTCCCTGTGCTGTAAGTATGATGCCTTCCGCGGACCGTCAGGTGGTCTTGTCGATCGAAAGCCTTCGAGACGTCACTGGTGACGGTGAATATGTCTGCTTTTAACATTGTTCAGGCTTAACGGCTTGTTGTTCCCCGCGTATCACTGCCTATGACAATGTGGTGCTTGTACACTGCAACTGATCAAACGTAGGTATAGTTCGTGCAGCTCGGCATTGCATATCCGTCAATATTCGATCTCTTTAGATGTAGTAATGTGTACAACTGGAGCCCCAAGAAGAACCATTGCTGAACTTTCCTGCTTACAAGAGACCAGCCCAAAAGTGATTTGCAGTAGCCGATTGATTCGGTTAGAGATGGATAGGAAACGCATTCAATTCTGAGCTTCTCTTGCATGATCACTTATAAAGGTTTGCTGGGGTTGATAATGTGGCATATTGTTTTCAATGGAATTTGTAACAATCGTGCTTTTATAATGCTTCGGTATGGTTTCTGTATTATTTTCCACCACAACTCACTGGCTGGACGCTTCAGGTAAACTTATTCTACTTGGGTTCATTCATTCAAATCAGTTTACACTGCAATCTTCTGTTGATCCCTCTATATGTGAGAACATGCAGAATTGTTTTTCCTTACGAGATTGAAACTCTGTTTATCTTATCTACAGAAGTGACCTCCACATCTTGCCCATCATCGCAAACGCCAACCGAGTTGCCTGATTTGATTTCTTACAAGCGACCATCTGTGGTGCATGGTCCTTATTTGGAAGAACTTCAGTTACAACACACACCAAGTGGCCAGACGAGTGCTTATTGCACGGGAGAGAGCGTGAAAAGTGGGCGCGAATCGACCAGTATCGGGATTCGACTATGGAAACCGAAGCCCTCGTGTACCGTACAAGGAAACGTCCCAAACGGTGGAGATGGTCAGGAGGTTAGCCAACCTCTGAGTCAGTGGAACGAACCAATAGCAGTGGCATCTTTGTCTGACTTGGGTGGTTCTCTGCTTTCCTTAGCTACTACAGTCTCAAGCATACCGAATTTCTTTCCAGCTCAGAACGAATCCATGATTAGTTCACATTTATTGACCGATTCACTGAGCCCGATATCCAACTGGTCAATTGATGGTAGCTCAAAGTCAAATCAACGAGTACCCCAACAAATGCTGCATTCTTTGAGCATAGCCAACTTAAAACCCAGTCAACCGTTGTCCACTGACGGCAGTCATGATGCTCTAATCCCTCCCAGTTCTCTGGATCTAGACGGCAGCGGGATGGACAGAAGTCGACCCTCAGGAATTTCAAACATCTCGTCCTCCGATAGTCTGAGTGTGACTGACAGCTCGTTTGGTGTTCTGTTGCCCCCAAAACATGAACAGTTGGTCAAACCGTCTATTCAACGATTGGTGAAGAAGAATAGACCACCGCAAGTGAATTCGCAGGGGACGATTAATTTTGAAAGTGAGTCAAACATAAATTTTGGCAACTGTAGGTTACAGTTGGTCTCGTTTTGATTGACTTCCCAAATAGATATATCAGGCCAGACCAGCAGCCCGTCATTACAGCTCTATATGTCTGATATTGCCTTCTAAATAATTTGTAGACATACGCCTCTTATTTAATCTACACTGTTGATGAGATTCTGATTTTAAAAAACCTCCTAGATATGGTTTACTTCATCTTGGTTAACTCCGTTAATCCATTGCATTTTTCTACACAGCATCTTCTTAAACCGGCTGACACTAATAGGCCAAAAGTACCGGCTAGATGACGGTTCTCATAATTGAGACAGTGTGCTGCTATCATTCGGCATTTCTGCAATCATCATTGTCCTCTATCTGTTTCGGACAACACTAGGGCCGTGCATTGTGTCCATCTCAAAATTAAGCCAAAAGTTAATCAATTGTTTGAAGCTCCTGGGCCGATCAGCACCCAGGGGGATTTCATCCTCCCTACGAGTAATATATAAAAGGCTATGTAATACATCAGCGCCAATTTTGAAGCCGCTGGTTAGATGTCAAGGTCAACGACATGCAGCCTTAAGGTAGCCACTCCAGACATCCAACAAATTTACGATATAGTCAATTCAACAGAGTAGACGACTGTGCTGACCACAGTCGTTAAGAATTCACCAGTGTTAACTCGCAAGCTAAATGAGTAGTTTATTTTCTTGAAAAATTACATCCCTTTGTCAAGCGAATGTTTCACAGGCACGAAGTGCATAAGGTTTTACATACTGGATATTCTTTACCAACCAGTCCGAATGCTGAACCTATTACTTGTGGTGACCATTTTGTCTCAATTACGAATGCCAACGTTTTACTGCTGGCATTTTAAATAAAAGAGAAGTGATACGCAAAACAGAAAAAGTGCAACTTACTTTGTCGCAAACTCACGAAATCATAAACCGCGTTGTGTACCTGTACGTGCCAATTTAATACGGTATTCAATCTGTCTTTGAACATATGGCCAATTCAACGGAACCTCATCGACAGCGCACTGCACGCAACTGTCAGTTATGCTTACACCGGAAGCAAAACACAAGTGTTTGCACATTGAATACGTCATATTTTACTGCGACACCTTGACAGCTTAAGGAAAAACTTAAAAATCTGTTGTCTTTCAAAACGAGACGACGCTAGTCACTCTTGCAACCAGTGTTAGGAAAGGACGTCAGGCTGATCTTGTGATAAAATAAAACGTAATTTGCTGGAAATATTTCGTTCGTATTTGAACTGTACAAACAATGGTGACAAGGCATTGATGAAAACAAACATTTCTGTATGCAGTGGTTCTACAGGCAGCAGCCTGCTGGTCGAAAAGCAAGTGGTTAACTGGCTGCTTGCATAACCAATTGAGTAGTGTAAAATGCTCACCAACTCGTTGGGTTTACAGTATATGGAATGATCATTAATTCACTAAAGTTCTACTTTCGTCGAGTGTGATGGGCTTAATTCGAAAGGTTGTTGTGTCCTATATTTTTAACTTAAAAATACAAAGTTCGTCCATTTTCAGTAGAGTTTTAACCTCTCTGTATCGATTTATGACCGTTACTAAACATGTCTGAGGTCCATTTTATCTGTGTGTTCAAATTACGCGGCTCCGTTGTTTTATTGCAAGATTTGTTTACGCAGGTTTTATACAGCATCAAGGTCAAGTTCTCCTGTACTTATTTTCGCTTCGTTCCACCTTTGAACCGGACAAAATTTCAATAATTACTTCGATATTTTTCATGGTGAATGTATGCATAGTAATCGCGTAATGAGCAAAATTCACCGGATATATACGAATAACATCGTGTTTCTCTTCATTAATCCTTAGTGCGTACCGATGAGCACAAACCATTTATCTTATTAAACTGTTGATTTATACTTACGGTATACTTGATCAACTCAGTTATCATTCACGTCACACTCGCTGTAGTCCATGTGTTATTGGAAATCACACACTTTCGGAAAACTTGTACGATAGCCTAAATGCTCCCCTGGAGAATATTGGAAGGAAGCATTTTTACCGTGCGAACTAAACCTTCACAAAATTTTTCATTTGACCACTTTTCGCAGTAAATCCCAAAGAACAAATGACGAACCATGCAACTCAACGTTTGCAAAGCATATCCCCAAACACTGCAACTCACATTGTTTACAGTCAGGCCTCAGACAGGGCTGATGCGGGAGGTGAGCAAGGCTCAGACTTTACCCCGACTCGGGTAAAATCTCAGAAGATATCATCAATTGCGCCGAACGTTTACCCAACCACGTCGAGTTTCACTGGGTCGCAAACCACTATTCCCAGTGCGCATCCTGCTTCCTGTATGTCTTCGCCCACTTTTTTCTCCCCACAACTAATCCACAACCATCCATCAGTACAAAGACGATCTCAAACACCCGCCTTCACTCGGTGCGGTGTACCGAACCCTGGTCCGGTTACCTCCAGATATGGCCTATCTTATCCCAGCGGTTCGGGTACAGGTTCACCTTTGCTGATCACCAATGACCAATCGGCTCATCCTTACGAATGTTACGATCAATTCAGTTCTACACACTGGACTGACAGATTACCCGTTCAACCGCTACACGTGCCCAGATTGCAGAAAGATGTCGACCAATATGAACTGCCTCGTGTAGCCGTAAGAGGTGTACAGGCTATCAACGCATCTGCAAAGGTGAAGCATGGTGTTTATCGTCTTGTGGTTACTGTTACAGTATCTAGTACAAAGTGACAGTGTTTCTACTTTCATTCCTGCCGAACGATATGAGCACTGGACAATCAGGCTGCGCGACTGGGCTTGATAGTCTGCACTCGGACCATCCTTGTAATTAGCATTTAGTGAAAGGGTACAGTTGAGCTGTCTCAAGCCTTTTAATCTCAGAATTGCTGGACTTCCTTTTGACATTAATAATCGGACTAGAATCGGCTCATCATCTTTACCAACCGCCACTACATCAGTCCCGTCTATTAAGACCAAACGCTACGTATTTTCGCCGTTGTTGGTCTTTATTGAGCATCATGGGCCATTTGATCCAGTAATGGTTTGAAATAATGGGTTGGCTAGTTCCTGTGTCCACAATGAATTCATACTTACATCCTGACTCGAACGCGAGGCACCTGTAAATAAACTGCTCAGCCCTGGAGTTAAGTTGCAATGAATAAACAGTAGCAGATAGTTTTACAACATTTGTCTCTTCAACTTGATTTAGGTGGCACTTCTGACCTTTGCATACTTTCCTAATATGACCAGATTTACCACACAAATGATATATAACATTACGAATTCTGCAAGATGATCCCAAGTGTAACTCTCCGCAAGAGAAACACTTGTTAACATTCGTTGGACCGGGAACGTTGACAGGTACGCGAGGAGGCCGTGGAACTTTATTCACTGGTTGACTTCTGGTAGGAGTATGCGCCTTGGCCTTCTGAAATAGTGTGACGATCGACTCAGCAGTAGCAGCATTGACCTCATCCTTCTGCTCGTAGTTGTCTCGGGCTTCTTGAAACGTCATAGCTCGTTTTTCCGGCAATCTTCCCCGAAGATTAGTGTCGCTGACGCCAGTAATCAGTCGATCACGCAGATGCTCCGCTAGCTTATCACCAAAGTTGCAACGAGCAGTTTGTTTTGGCAATTGTAGAATAAACTCACGGAAGCTCGTGCTTGTTGAACGCACTAGGGAATTGAACTTCGCACGTACTGTGGCCTGGAAATTGACGAGAAGCACGTGCTTTAACAGCAGTTTTTTTAGTTTGTCGAACATCAATGATGCTAGGGTATCTGGGTGTGCTGGATTCCCCAGTAGCGAATACAGTTCACGACCGCCAGCAGTAACAAAGAAAGCTGGTTGGGTTTCCTTCTTCACATCACGACGAATGCCATACTATAATTCAAGCCTTTCCACCCATTCCTGCACTCCATTCGCACCAGCACGAAGAGTTACTCTTTCGATTGCAGCCAATTCCATTGCTCGACGCTAATTTGTAATACTATGAATTAGAAACTTCGAATAGCCCTAGAAATCATTTTCGGATTGAACCCTTCCACGCAAGTAATAAGGAGAAGACCTCGTTCTGGTTGCACTAAGCTGATCTTTGTCGTGACATAAGAAACCGAATTTATAGATGTACAGCAGTATTAAGGAAATCTCAGTCACTCATTTGCTGGTGGTGTTAGCATATGCAAAGTCAGAAACTGTACGTTGATTGGTGCAATACAGAAAAGAAAATTGGCGAATGGCGGAAAACTTGGCATTGAGACTGGTTGCCCAATCCTGGTGTAGTATCCTCAACGCGACATTTGGATTGGTCCCTTGTTATATCTCCTATTGTTTCAGGGTGTGGATAAACGGCAAATCGAGTAGATTTTTATCACACTTATTCAGATATGTCTTCGGATGATAGGTAGTAAGGCGTCCGTATCCCGTTGATTCTCAGTGCAGAACACCGTGACCGCCTTCCGTGTTTCAATTTCAACGCCACCAAGCACTCGGGCCTTGGAAAACATCGGTTTTGTTTATGACGATGGCACTCAGCCGGCATTGAATAATACGACTGCGTAACCTGCGGCCGGCTTGCGTTGACCAGCTCCAAGACAGCATTGACGTTATCACGTGGTTGTTTCTACCTACAGTATGGTGTAACCATGGATGATACGTCCCAGTCTACCATTAATAACGTGCGTAAGGTTTCGTTTATCGTGTTTTGATTGCACTTGGATGTTTATGAAAAGGAAGTACCATCACGGGTGTCACTTCCCGGAAGCCTCGGTACTTGGTGGCATCAAAAATGGAACACGGAAGGCGCTCATATTGGTCCGCTCTGAGAGGAAACAAGACACCATCCTCCAGAAATGGGTCTGAATAAGCCGGTTATATTATGTATCTATTTCGTTTTCAGCCGGACACTAAATTAATAAAGGACGACTGGGAGCTTACACAGCTCTGGAAGACATAGCTCATTACGAACAGTGGACAACTAATAACTCAATCAATTTCGTGGATGTTGAGAACAGG
>JTDE01000919.1:189979-202086 GCA_014338405.1 Paragonimus skrjabini miyazakii
GAAGGGATGAAGGCTGGTGCTCCGCGTCTAGTGGTTACACTTACAATATCCAGACCAAAGTTACAGCGCTTCGTAGGCCAGCTTCTGATTAACACAACCTTGGTTATCCAGTATCGGGTAGTAACCTTTTCATCGTGAGGTGCTGATTATTGGATTACTGAACTCAGTATATATATTTTGAGCAACACAGGGTCACAGGAAAATGCTCATTAATTCACTTGCACTGCTTCACACGGTTATCCGTGAACGTTCCCCTATTCATATATCATTAAATAGGAGATTTCATTCAAAAAACTGTATTGACTATTGGCAAGCATTCAGATCTGTGAAAACAAGATTATAGAATCATTTAGAGTGCACATATGGACCGAAAGACACTGACGAGTAGATGAAACCATTTTATGTTTACCAGGTGAACACCAAACACACTTAGTAGCAGACTCCGCAATTAAATAAGCAAATTCGGATGGCCCACGTATAAAGAAGCGCTGAGATTTACCTGTTCTGCCTGGGTCACATCTTTTGTCCACATTCCTCCGGTACGTTCCGACGTTTGTTGACCCAAATCAGCAAGAAACTTGCCTGAGAAAGTCTTCACTTTTGTTTGCTCTGTGGACGTGCGGAACTGGAAGAAAATCCCCTAATGAACCCTAACGCCGGAACATTAAAGCGGTCAAAAGACTGAGCTTCATATAGTGGTAAATGGAAAGATTTTCCTTGTTGCAGATAAAATTATGGTATTTTACAACGCACTTGCTTCAGCTAAACCCAAATTTGTGGTCAACTCCCGTAGAACTCAACCTACTCATATAGGCCCTATGAGATCTCGGAAACTCTACTATGTAGAATGGCGAAAGTAACCGATACGGCTCTAGTCTCAGATGACTTGGTTTTGCTGGGTACCTTTATTCAAAGGACGGTCAGTTTGGTTGTTGCTGTTCCACCGGTGACTTAATTTGTTATAAAATACGCAAGCATAGTTTATAGTTTACGCGACAATTGCAACTTCATTGCAGCGGTTGATTAACGGAATTTGGGCGAATGGCCTTGGCAAAAAGTAGGATTTGGAAGAGGAGGGCAATAACGAAGAAACCTTGATAGAAAAGCTACGTGCCCTCGACTACTGACCACTTCGTGATGTATGCATAAAGTGCTTTTCAATGGAAGCCTGTGTTTTCATAGAAATCTGCACTCCAGGCATAGCAGGAACGTGCATTTGCACATTTCATGCATTTTGGTTGTCTGATCAATCAGCTGTGTTATAGAAAAAGCGATGGTCAAATCTGTACAGAGATCATCGTACACCGCTGAATAGTGTATTAGCGTTTGACTGCAACGTCCAGAATCCTGTTCTTCCAAAAACGCAGTCGATCATCAAAACATAATTTATACGACCTATTGACAGACTGATGTTTGGATACGAAATTGCGTTATGGTCGGAC
Source organism: Paragonimus skrjabini miyazakii (assembly GCA_014338405.1). Lineage (NCBI taxonomy): Eukaryota > Metazoa > Platyhelminthes > Trematoda > Plagiorchiida > Troglotrematidae > Paragonimus > Paragonimus skrjabini miyazakii. The sequence goes on from JTDE01000919.1 coordinate 191,422, forward strand.
TTCTGTTCTGAAAGTGTATGCCAGGATTTTGCTGGACCTAAACAATAACTGACAAAAGCTACAACCACAAGTTTCATGTTGGTCATATACCTCAGTTTTTCATCTCTTCTTTTGTTCCCCAGATTTCAAGAAACGTTGGGTCTAGTAAATTCTTGTCAGACGTTGTAGATACGGCATATGTTTCGAGTACACATTTGTAGTTTGCTAATTTTTGCCTTCTTACTTTAGCTAATTGACTCACAATGTTTCGCGCATTGACGAGGTTGGGTATTTCAGAGAGGTGTACATATCCATTGGTATTCACGTATTGTCACCGTAGAAAGACTGACGGAAGAAGGAGGAGGACAGTGAGGATTGGTTATTCACAGGGTACAAATAGACTACTCGCTTCCTGATGGTAAATTATGCGAATATATGGAGCTTTTTGAAAAGTGCACCGGGAACGGCAAAAGATGTCGTGGGGTTAATCAACAGCACATGTATAAGAATCGCTGTAGTTTTCTTCGACGAAATCATTGTTAGCATCACAGAACGAACGTGTCAACCGCTGCTGGACAAACTGATGACAGTAGATTTGGAATTTTGTCCACGGGCTTTGTGGATAAGGTTTCTGGTAGGAACCAGATGAAAATGTCACATAAAAGTGACGGATATTTACCAGACATCGTTACTGAGATGTAACTGCAGTTGTGAAAAGATGAAGCGGGCGGAAGAAGACAACCATGCGCTTAACATGCCTTATTAACATGACTAGATAACCGGTTAATTCCGTTTGTTATCCAACGATGTGGGTAATCATACAACCCCTTGATCTTATTTCACTGGTCGTATAACCGTTGTGCGGCACTTCTAACGAGTTATCTGCAAGTATGTTGTACTGGGTATCAAAACATAAAAGTAATTAAGTTTTGCATCAATAACATACTAATTTGCCGTTTTTCAAAAAGAAACGCGTAATGAATGATCTACATGTATGTCGTATGAGTTCGTCTCATGTTCTAGCACCATATTGCTACATCTTGGTTTGTGGCAAGCAGCATCATACGCCGTGTTTCCAAACAATTGCTCCCACGGTTGAACTATATCTGATAGTCCGTATAGGTGTTTCTCTTTTCATTCCCAAACACAACCGTTTCCATCAGGATCGTCCAATCGAATCAACTATACAAAATGCATACCATACATTTCGACGGAACACGGCGTTACAGTTTATCGTTCTGTATTGTGTTGTTTGGTTGTTTGTTTATTTTGTCCAAAAGGAGATAGCCAGCTATCTCTAAATGGAATTTTCTTCAACGATTATTGAGCCACATTTTGTTCATAATTAGGACTTGGCCCTCAAACATCGCAATATCAATGTTCAGCCTCATCAAATGAACTTAATTGTACGGAAACATTTCAGTAGATTTGCTTTATATAACAATAAGAGCCGCACTTTAATTAGCCAGTATTAATTAGGTATTATGTGGTTAATACTTTTGATGATAATTATGATGAAGAGGGTAAAGAAAGAGATAGGAATGGAGGAAGGAGTAGAAGAGCGGAAAGTCAAAGACGATAAAAGTAAGGAGAATGAATATCATAATTAAAGTGGGGCGGACATCTTTTCTGATGCATTTTAATTTTACTGCCCACACTTATTGTTGCTAAAGTTTTTGTCCACTCCCCACATTCAGATTGAAGAAACCACCAGCTCGGATATCTATGAGACTCCTTATGCCTCTGTAACCTTGGAGGATGAGTCAGAATCCCAACGCCTCGGCTGGCAACCAAATATGAATCAACAGGTCAACTGTCATTCCAGTATCACATCGGGAAATGTTAACGGTGCTAACAACAGCGTGGCACCACAGAACTTGACCAGTATGCCGAAGAATTGCTCAACAGCGGCACTATCGCCATCCGGTTGTGCTAGATCAAATGAGTCTAAATTACCAGTTAGTGATTTTAATACGTTCAGCTCTCTGTTCACTTCCTCTGGCCAGTGGAATGGGACTTGTCCTTCACTATCTTGTCCGCTGTACCAAATGCCTGTTTACTCACTGGCTTCCCAGTTGCATCCTACTCGAACCGCAGCTGTTCACCAGTTTGGGGTGCCAGCTCTTCCTGTCGAATATCTGACACAGAACCTCAATGTGATGGAATGGGTAGTGAAGAAGCGATCGGACGGAAGTCGATACATAACACGCCGTCCAATCAGGTAAGAACGGCACCACTGTATATATTCCCCAGTGATTCGAAACATATTTTACGTAAGACCTAATGACAGATCTTTGAGCATTGACTGAGTTCGAACCAGAGACAGAAACGGCCTGTCCAGACGAAGTAAGCTCTCTACCGATTGAGCTACGGTGCCACACCGAGGGCTCATAAATTGCAGATTTGTACTCGGCTGCCCACTTGTCCCTCTGCTTCACATGGAATCCACTAAATTATTTATATATCAACTGCCCACGCGTGATCTGCATAACCGTCTGCGCTGGAATCAATCAATGCCACTGCTGAAGACAAAGAATGAGTCAGTTATATGTGTGTGGCTGATTCGGTCAAAGTGCTTGTCACGTTTGAGCATACTGTTTTCGTCACTGGTTCGAATCGAACTGATACCCGGAATTTTCGCAATTGGTTCTCTTCCATCTCTCCGAAACTCTTCAAATTAGTAATCAGTATCAAATGTTTCCTCACTGAAGTCCTCACTCCCAGACGAGTTTTACTACTTACCCTTAATTAAGCAGTCAAACGCTTCAACAAAAACACTAAACTATCTAGTTGGCCGTGGCATATTATCACTCTTTCAAGTTAGATAAATTAATGCGCAAAACACACAAAATAGGACAATCGCGTATATATAACGTCAGATCTTTCAGAATCTTGTCTTCAGTTAAAAAGATTATCTTGGTCCGTACTATCTCCATTAGAGAGTAACACAAACATCCACTTTCATGACAGTCTCTGGTTCCCAAACTAATGGAACCTTCCATGACATCCAGGTTCCTCAACTTTCTTAGGGTGAGAATTGCCCCTCATCTTATCCGTTACGTTTTGGACTAAGAGTTCCTACAGACAACCAAAATCGTAGTTGTGGCACCGGATAAACTAAAGCAACATCTTTCTGTGCTAAGCAATTATCTGCTGTCCTCCAAACCATTATAAGCAATACTCTACCAAAATAATGTCACTTCAATTGTAACAGTTCGAAGGAGCGTTCAATCATTCTATAGTCTGCTTCGCACACAAGAGAGGTGGGGTTTTCTGTTGGCAGTTAGATTTCGAATTCGTTGGCCCACGGTGTTCTGCAATGTTCTTATTTATTGGACTTTCATGCACCTCAACCCTGTTTCTTGTAGTCCGCTGTGTAGTAATATGAATGTGCCCGATTTCTGGTTTTTGGCCGCCCCAAATTGGTATCGTAAGATTGTGAACTGTAGGATGAATCGTTGGTTTAAAGTGCTGTTTTCTGTGTCATGTGTCTGCTTTGCAATTCCTTCCAATCTATTGCCGGTCAACATCCGATCGAATTGACATCTCAACCAGATTCCTACAGAAGTAGGAAGCTTCAAAGGACTGTGGGTACCAAATATCACTTAATTGATCGAAAACTCAAACATTTTCCCGCATAACTAAAATATGATCAATCTGATGAAATAAGGCACCGAATATCACAATCACAAATGAGATCAATCCGAGAACGAGGAAATCGGTTTGGATTTAAATAAAGTATATTTTGAGGTATGTTAGTGTAAAGAGAGAAGGTCAATAAATTAATGACATATAGAACATATACGCACGATTCACTCTACGCAACCTCTATTTCCTATCAGCTGTCACCGACAAACTATGGCACATCGGCATTGTACTAAATGATTTATTTTCATTTCTGTCGGACTGACAATCTCCAGTTTTAAACGTCTTACTCCGAAGTGATTGATATCAAGTGAAGGAAGCGATCCCAAGGTTTTTCGTTTACAAATTCTTTTAGAAAATACACATAATTTACGCACTCCGCGGACTAATCCTTCGTAAAGGAAGTTTTTAATTCCTTTGCAAAGGAGAACTTCCTGAGTCACGACATCATTATCGAAATGATGAGAGTTTAATAAAAGCTAGTTGGTGAATACAGTTAATTGACATCTGGATTATAAACGTTTACAAAACTTCTAATAACGTTGACAACTGAAGCAAATTGTGGGTTGTTTTTCAGTTAAATTTTAATAATCTCAACCCGACTAATTATACTGCGTCGTCATTTTACATTGATAATCTTTTTGGATACAAAAATTTGCAACCTGCTGACAAAAATAAGTGCTTCATGAACACAAAGACAAAGTGCTCTTACAAAAATTATCGACAATCAGCAATTTTTTGTGTAATGGTCGCTTTTGGAGCATTATGTTGTACTGAGCCTATTTAACTAATGAAACTGAATGGATCATATCACCTGTAGCCCGGTAGTCATTCGGTTGTGTCAACTGATTTTAACGTATATACTACAACAAACTGCTTTCAGTATACTTCAACTGTAATCCTTATTTCATACAAAGCATAAACTGCAAACTGTGTTGTTTAATCTTTTCAACTGCATAGACCAGATTCGAGTTCGACATTTATTGTAAACCATTTTAAAGATCAACGATTGTGTTGTCAATAACCTGACTGCAATACCTTCTCACTGCAAAATACTTGGTCATGATTGATCAGTTATGCTGAAACGGTCCGGCAGACTAATACCCAGTCTGTTTTTGGTTATCAAAACACGCATGACAATGTAAATAACCATTCAGCGCATTGACTTCTGGAAAATGGAGTGTACAGGAAAAATACGCCGGGCTAGAAAGGCACCTAGAGATTTGTCTAATAATCTCGAAGGCAAAAATTGCAAATCAGCAACTTGACTAAAACAAAAGTGGGCCAAAATCATACATTTTAAAACTAATTAATGAAGTGCAACTCACTACGCTTATATTTGGACAGCCTCATCATCTTAAAAAATAACAAACTATACTGTCGTCTTGCGGCCCGAAACTATCAGAATTGTTTCCTGTGCTAGTTAGTAGCTGATTACCAGCTGATGGCTGGAATGCTGTAACAACGATAACCTTAGCCTCAGTAATTCACAGGACTCAGTTGTGTCAATATTTGGAGATAACCCAGCTGATTTCCGGATTTTGATGAGCAAGGCTGAAACCCCGGCTCACATGACAAAATGTCTGATGTCAAAATGCACTCAGCGATTACATAAATGACACTTCTATTATTGTTCGAGATGGTTATCATTACAGGTAAAACACGTTTCACATTGCCCACATAACGGCTCAGAACCTTTCCAAACATAAATGTCCAAGATACATGCTCAAACAGCCTGTCTTGCTTGCTGGGTTTATTCATCCAACAGAACATGTTTGTCCTCCATATAGCACTAAAAATTCAACAATGGCTGAAAGTCTTGGGGGTCTAAATAGTGAATGATCCAGACAGCGATAAACAACACTCCTCTGCTGTTTCCATTGACTGACTTAAGCAGTTGCTGCAGCACTTCAACATAATGGACACTCGCGTTACCATCTGTAACAGGATATCCTCAACACCTTCTATAGCAAATCGTATTAGTTTTTCAACAGTAGGCTAACGTTTGATCTGCTTAGGCCGCAGATTGCCTGGAATGGCACTGGTGCCAGAAGTCATAATTGGAAATCTGTTATTCTGTCTAGTGGTCCAATATCATTTGAAATGATCTCAATTAATTTGCATCAGGCGGAAATCTTTCTCACGTTCAAATTGTTTTTGCTTCATTCCCGCTTTCAACCTCCGAGACACCCAACGTGTGAACTCTACATGACGAAATGTTTCCGAATGAGTCGTCCCAACGCGACCACATCAACGCTGAAAGTGGTTGTTATCTCACTCACATTCAGTTGTAGACGTCTTTGAATCGCCTCTTCTACATTGTTGATGGGTTCAGCGAAGATCGGCTCTATCAATCACTTTACAGTGGTTGATACACAATGGACCTCCTTTCATTGATACAACGTAGCAGTCCAACAATCGACTATGGAATGTACAGGGTAGCTCCACTTGTGCACATACAACAGGTTGTAGGGGCACTTCCGTCATTCAAACTTCTTCAATGACAGTTCTATGCTTTACCATAAAACATTTTCTTCAGTCATTATGAAATGTCTATAAAAGAAAAACAACAAACTGTTAGTGAAGCTCTCAATCACTTTCAGAGGTTAGAACAGCGCTGTTCTAACCTGCAGTGGTCAGCTAGCTGACCACTGCAGCTACAGTTTGGAATTTTAGTTAACATATACCGTTATGTTCGTATCCTCTGAAATTTCTTTGTACAGTTGATGCAACCCAGTATCAACGGACGTTAAAGTACACATGCATTGATTAATTTTCCGTCTACCTAGATGTGAGTCCGTTTTTGTTTTGTCTGTATGTTTTAGAAAAAGTAAATTTTATGGTTTCCGAAAGTCGAATGAATTAATTGGATATCATCTGTCTTACACAGAAATCGTCTGTTGAAAGAACGTGCTAAACGCGTGGCGGAAGAGCGCTCCGGACTGACCACAGACGATGATGCAGCCAGTGAAATGAAAACCGGTCACCGTTGGACACGAACGGAACGCCGTAAACAAGCAGGAAAATCACGTGCTGATCGTAAAAAGCGTCAACCTCCAGTTGCATTAACGAATACCAAGGACAGTGCAACAACTGACGCACAAAATAAACAAAACCTTAGCTTGATAAATGGTCTGGTGACCATGACAACTGTTTAGCTTCTGCGTTCAGATTTCTTAAAACAGCCGGCACTTGATCCTTTTCGTGTACAGTCAGTTTTCTTTGATAGGATTTCGGATATGCTCCTTTATTTAAAAGATAAGATGATCTTTTTCATTTGAGTTCACTTGTGTGTTTCATCAGTACTTGAAACTTTTATTTCATGAAACTCTCCACCTAAATCGCTTACCACATATAAAGTTGAGATACTACATTAACGGTTTCCGTTCTACATTTACATCTGATCGGTTTCAATAAATTGAACCTATTCCACTGTAGTTAGCGTCTGTCACACAGCAACTCTATACAAACCTGTGGTCCAGTGCCCTGAGCTATGACTTGTGCAGTGGATCTCGACAGTTGCACCGAATTTGTTTAATATGGAGAAACAAAATATGATGTGTACGCTTTCCTCTAAATAAGGGGAGTCGTAAAAGTATTCAAAATGGATATTTGCAAGGGATGGTGTAGTGGTCAAAAGATGGCCTCAGTCTGCCCACTGTAGGATGTGTAAAGTGCATCCAAAAACATTACTTCATATAATGCATTGGGTCGTGAGAATGTTCCTTATTGGCTGTATTTTCAATTCCCGTGTCTGCCTCAGCTGCCTCTGCGGATGACTCTGACTCCCGATTTTCAAAATCCCTGGCAGTGTTGATCCATGAGAAAGCCTGGACGCGTGTCGAACTACCTACACGGTACCGTCCAGGATAGACACCCTCATCGCTTGAACTGTTTATCACATATGATGCTCACCTGGTAGGTAGAGTTGTCATCAAACCTTCGCTGAGGTATAGTGACCACATGTTACTAGCTTTGATTTCATGTGCTACTGATACCAAAATGCCGTGACATAGTTCATTCAGAAATTTCCAGAAGTCAGACTGACGCACAAATGGCATTCTTAAATACACTCAAACTTTTGTCTCCTTTAGGGAACCCAAATTAACTCTATTTTAAAGCTGTTATTCACGAAGCTAATGAGGAATTTGTTCCTCGAAAATTATAGGAGTCTTCCTCTCGCTCAACTCTTCCACGGAACATACGTCGTCTTCTTGACTTGCGTTCCCGTCTATTCTCTAAGCAGAAACAAACTGGCAAGTCTGAGGATCTAGAAGCCTTTCGCTCTGTACGGAACAGGTGCAGGCGAGAAATCCTTCAGCACACCCAACAGTGGCAGTCAAAGATCTTACTGGTAGCCCACATAAATAAGAATTTTCTCTTCAAGTACATGCGTCGCCAGAAGAAAACTAAGCCGTCAGCGCTTTTCCTGCGGCTTCCCAACGGGAAAGCATCATCCAACTCCCAGGTGGTTGCTGAAGTGTTCAGAGAATACTATTCAGCGTTTTACATTGTGGTTTTGCCAAACTGGCATCCGATTCTCCCGAGGAGAACCTTTCAATACCCACTCCTAGCAGCTGAACACTTTGTGCCCGATGTTCAGAATCTCTTGCTTAAGATCAGCCCTTATAGCGCAATGCGACCAGAAGCGATCCATCCTCGGATCCTCGAGGAAATGGCCTTTGGTTTGGCGGTGTCCCTCCATAGTCTATTTGAACAGACGCTTCGGACCACCACTCTTCCGGAGGCATGGAGAGCAGCCATTGTATTTTAACCCCTCAAGAGGATATGCTGGTTCGTCCTCGATATAGTATTGTGCTTGACAAAAATAGAATTCTCCTCCCGGTAATAGTTAACATGAAAAATCTCGGTCCCGAAAATACCACGACTGTCTCCGTAATTTGTTTCCAAGAAAAGCCAAAGGACGCGTGCGAAAAACACCTTTCTTCCGTTCTAAGTAACGTGTGCGACAATATGGTTCGTAGTGACCACAAACATTCTCGAATCAGAAAATAGATGAACTAACCGAAAAATACAACTGGGGTCATTAAGCCACCAATGACCGTAATGGAATAAAGGTCGATAAGGTAATAATATAACCAGGGTTACATCTCGACCGTTCTGAACAGTTGCACAAATTGTGATTGATTTCATCGTTTTCCCCAAGGACGAAGGCGGTTTTGGACTGGAAACAATGGACTACTTAACTCATAGTCACACTTACATTTAAGCAGTTAATCGCCACTCTTCTGCTAGTTATCGGCAGACCAGCATCAACAACATTCCATGCAAAGTAATAGAGCGATTGTTAACTCACACCATCCTTAAGCATTTTGACAGCTGTGGCTTTCGAAGGAATTGACTTTAAGATCATTCCATAGGTAAAACGGTCGTTTTGGCCTCAAGTACTTGTTTTCTAAATATTTTTGGAAATGTGAAAATTGAAATATCAGACAAAATATCGACATTTTATCAACTGCAAACAAACAGTGTTAATAAGAAAATTGGAATACATCGAATAAATGCCGAAAGTACTAGTTTGGTGATGAAAAAATTTCCCACAGTTCTCGCGAAAACAACCCATTGTTTGCGTCTGCCCGCTTTTTCAAGTCTTATACATGCGCTGATTTCAATTTTCGAGATGAAAGACGTCATCCTATAGCCTGAGAGTACTTTATTTTGTTACGTTTTCAAGATATCGTCTAAATGAAAATATACGACCAAGCAACGTTGGCATTGCATCTCAACATATTTCATAATGAAACATTTATGACGAACTTTCCAGCTTCCTGGTCTATACGATATTTATCCTATTTAGCCTTGTTTGCAGAATTTCAGGTAAACACTGATCGTTGAAACGTTGTTCTTGGAAATGGCTGCAAATGGTTGGTTGGTAGCATCCAAAACGGATTAGCCTGTCACAGTGGCCAAAGTCAAAGGACGCCTGCGCTTTAAACAATCCCCCCAAGTGGCTTGCGCTGAACCACTTGCGGTTCCACTCACACACCACATATCCGGTGTAAACCCGAAGGAATGAGACCAGTAGGTGTGTGAGTGAGGCCTTTGTGTCCAGCCGGCCAATGCTGGTTAGCCAATGGAATGGCTAGCACGAAAAGGAAACCCTTATCTGTCGGAGAATAAACAGTGAGAGAGACTGCAATGACAAGATCTATACTAGGAATAAAGATGTATGAAATGTAATACAAGAAGCATTTCAGTATACCAGTGCATGTTAGTACATTCCGGAGAAGAAAAAGTTGAAAAACAAAACTCAACGTTGAACTACGAATGGATCATACATACGATTCATCCGTCAATACACCAACAAAGCTCGAGAAAATAGTAGGTAGAAGATCACAGACACCCCAATATCTGAAAAGAGGAGCGGATTAGTTGCAAACGACCATGGTCTTGGTCAATGCAATCATTATCAAAATTAGAATGGATATGCTGATATGACTTACCTGAGCCTAACGTACTCGCTTTCTCTTCGCCGACGGTGCACTATGAGTACGTTGGTGGCCAACTGATCCCAAACCGCCAGCGCATTCGCGGCCGCACACATCGCAACGTCATATAGTCATGTCACCACGACCCATGGCACCGATGGTTCCCTCGCGTACCACGCGCCTTCGTTTTCGGCCGCGCAATAACTGTTCGTTGAACTCGCGGACGCCCGTCCGAATAGTATTCCTCTAAGCAGTCCGGCTCAACGCTAAGTCTTCCCAACATCCAAAACTAATTTTACAACGTGACAGACTTATCTGCACAGCATCCTGGTATCTCAGCTTCTGACCGCCAGGATTTCGCTTGCCTGATCTCAGTTGTTCATACAACACCTGTGTAGATTCTGACTAGAATCCATGGAAGTTGTGTTCGGATCACTCCAACTGAAACTGATAGTTGGATGGCAAAGTCGGCTGGAGGATCGAACCACAGAACCGTCATGCCCCGAGCAGCGACGCTACCGCCCGGCCAACCGTCTTCTGCCAGCCGTGTACACAATGCCAATCTCAACTGATCCCCATACCTATACCCCAT
>JTDE01000920.1:0-18471 GCA_014338405.1 Paragonimus skrjabini miyazakii
AATTGAAACACAATTAATCAAAACTCATACATCTTCCAAGTGGACTTTGTAGAGGGAGCACCCAATTTGGGAATACTAGTGGTCCATGAATTGTCTAAATAACGATTCAAATATCACCTAAATCATGTGTCATATTTCCATACTGACAATCGTCTAACTGACTGTCTATATGCTCTTCATCTGTTATTCATAAAATAGATTGAAATATGAACACAACCCAAATTCTCAAGTAGGGGTACATCATTTTTCTACCTCTTAATTTTGTGCGCCGCGATGAAAATTTATATTAAACATCTCGATTTTATTTTCGTACTATTCTCCGTTTGTCTCACTTTCTACTTTTCCTTATTTTTCTGTCTACCATAGCTAACACTTAGTTATTTCTTTCACCGCTTTTATTTTCTTATTCTGCTTTCATTCATTTCTTTTCTTTTCTCTCCTATTTATCCTTAACCAGCTTGTTATTAAGAACCAAGTTTACTATCGCCTATGCTGTGCCTTCGGCTGATATGGGTAATCAGATATAATAGGGATAGCAGGATTTCTTGGATAACTGTTAACGTTCATGTTTTCACCGGGTTGGATTGGCACATAATTTCATAGAAATAGTTCTTTATATGTGTTTTTCAATCGGCCTGGAAACCCTTATTGCTGTCCTTCTACGACAAACACTAAGCTTTCCGTCTACAATGAGCTCGAGCATGTAACTTATTTTTAACGAACTTTTCTGCCATCTTATTTCATCACTCTTGTATATTTTACAGTTTTAAGAGATTTTGGAAATTACTGAAGTTAGCAGTTGCATATTCTCATTCTAAACAACCGTATATCATTAACACAAAAATCTACTGAGTCTATCATTGATAATGATGCTGCGCATAGGTGTTACATAAACATCGATCATAACGTACGATGTGTGATAAGAGTGCGACACTAGAAATGTATCTGAAATTTCTATCATAAAGTAAAAGACCAAATTTTGAACCAAGTCATGTTCCTTTGTGTTGAAAACAGACGATGATATGACTAATACCGACATGATGAACCATAGCGTGAATATCTGTGGCCGTACCTCACACTATAAGTTTTGATTCCATCCAAACAACTGAATCATTTTCAGTGTGAGATGACATATTGAATAAGAACCGAACAAGTCTTCAATACCTCAGTAACCGTTCAACACAGTACACCGGACGTGATCCGCGTAACCATTGTGCATTTCACTGCACAAAATCAGCATGGAAACATTTCAAATGTCATAAATGGAGCAAATTTTTCACCGAATTAGTTGGTGTGTGGTATGAGTAGAGTAAGCTGACTTGCTGAAAATCGTCACCTAATTGGTGTAGTTGAATGAAACCGTTTAAAAGGACAAAAAAACTGCTTCCCTACATGCAGTAAGCAAAGCTGATTGTGCACTCCTTGAGTTGATGTTTAGCAATTTTTGATAAATGAGAGTCAATACAGTTTTTAGCGTAGTTATTAGCTATAACTAAGCACTTATCATGCTGCATCCATTTGACTAGCGTATTAGCGTAAATCGGTATGAAATAACACTTTTTACATATATATACAAATATGTATATACGTACATATTGGGCTGATAAAGCTTCACAAAACGAAGAAGACTTCATTGACGAATTTCGAGTTGCTTATGTCCTTAACACCGATAGCGTTCAACAGGTGGGATTTAACAGACCTGAAACATGAAACTACCAACTGTGCCGTAAAGAGCACAAAGTAGGAAAGGATGATTGATCATAACTAAGAGTCGTGAACGATTGCTAACTGCAGCTCTCGGCAACAGTTGCTCTAGAACAATTGTGTCAAGTCTTGGGTGTGTCAAGTTTAGGGTGTGACAAGGCCATTGTACCAAGTTTTATTTTATGAGGTCAGTGTTAAATTTAGTTCACTGGGACACTTTTGGAAGATCAGCTGAATTGTAGTTAGGTGTCGTTCACAAAATGGTCTCGGTCTCTCAGCGCACGTGTTGGCATAGACAACAGAATACTCAACCGGCTACTTGTGAAAAGTTGCTTTTAAATTTTAGAATCAAACCACTTGTCCCGAACCATTTCCATAACCGTAATAAATGCTAATAAGTAAGGCAACATCTTCATGCAAAACTATTCCCAGCATTACGGTTACGTTGCATATCAGTGTCTTCCCTAGTCTCAAATCTAACGGACAGATGACCGACGTGAACGGTTGAACCAGTACACCAACGTACTGTAGTGGGTCAATTCATTACCAATTGACTGACAAGCGACTTAGTTTCTTTTTAATATTTTGCGAGATTATTCTCAGCACCAGTGAGCTGATGATTTTGTTTGCTGACATCTCCGACAAACCGCTCACAATGGCCATCTTGCAATTAGCTTATCTGTAACTATCAGTTAACTCAGAAAATCGATGAAAACGGTATTCGTAATGTAGGGAGACATTTAGTAGTTGGAACTTACGCGGTTCGGTTTATCTGAATGATCGCTTAATCTGTGTAACTTGGTATATCTGCCATAGCCTTGTAGTTGCGCGACGATCGTTGCTGAAGTCAATTCAAGGCGTAACACGGAGTGTGTCAAGAGGTTGTGTTAAAGCATATTCTTAAAGCAAGTTTGTTCATAAACAAAACCTCCTACAAAAGTTTTGGAAGATTACATTCAGGGTTTCTGTGTTTTAAGGTGTGAGAGTGAAAATACACACATTGAGTGAGAAAACCGAGTGTCAAAACGGACTCAGGTTGTAATTCACGTGAGTGATCAAGTATATCCTTGATCATTCACAATGCAAGCCAAGTATCAGTCAGTTCGCCATGAAATGCTGTAGTGTAGTCGAATAAAAGCTGAGCGTGAAGGGATAACGTCAAACAAACGTCACATCGAGTAAATAGGACATTGAAGCCAATTGATAAAACTACATTAGATTGCCAAAATGACGGCTAAGCAAACCAAAAAAGTCGTTCGAGGAGTTCATAAGCAGAGCTGGTGAGCAAAACAACGCCGTATCAGAAGCCGTGCTCCGGCCAGCTTGAAGTATTTAATTGCAAATAATTTCTGAAAAATAGTCTGAATACTGACACTTGTATCCGTAACTCTGGGACACACATTCTCTTGAAAAGAGAGGAGAACCGGATGAGTTACTGAAGGTAGATTGAATACAGGAAGAAATTGGGCGTGCAGCAAATTTCATTGATATGAATTGGATTTCTTGATGAAAAATGTTATGGGTATTGAAGTCGGCTGAGCGGTTAACCGTCTCAAACGAATGGGAAATCCTATCCCGATAAACCCACTGACGGAGTATGCAGTTTGGTTACGGATCTTGTTCCGGGAACGGTGCTGAAGTTTCAGTGCTAATCGCAGGGACTTTACAAAGCAGCAAGAGAACATTTGAAGGACAGACGGGGTATGAAAAACGTAACGTAGAGATAAACGTAATCCGTTTGCAATTAAGTAGGTTGAATAAAACATGGAACTATAGCCAGTTAAGTTCCAATTATCTCGTGAAGAAAGAGATAAGCTGGAATTATTAAATTATAAAGTACAATTAGATACTGTTTCATCGGAAATTCCGATTGCACTAAGAGTTAGGTTATTCCACCGAAAGAAAATCGCTGCACACAGATACGTATCAGGTACACATACGAGCAACTTTGTGCTCCTACTGTTTATATGGCTGTTCCTTTGAAAATTATTCCAGTGAAAGATTATTATTACATCATATATACCGAATGCCGTATATAAGTTAGTGCGCTCACCTAGTAGTGATTAATTTACAATCGGGTTGAGACCAGATGAGTGCTCGACCGTGCTAATATGAAATTGAAATCATTTTTTCGATGATATAAACGTTTACGATAAGCCTGCTAAGGCGAAAACTGAATAATACAATACATTTTAATATCTCAATTGCCTAATATGAGCTTGACTGAGTTAAAGGGATGCAAATTACACGATTACTGGAATTATTAAAAGGTGGTGTACAAAGAACAGTGATCGGCTGAATCAAAATTTTATTTATTTTAATCAACGTCATTTTTTGAACGGCAAATGCACAGTAACTTGCTGAATGTGTTATATGACTCTCCCGAGGAATTAATGAAACGACGACGAACGAAGTTCCACTTGGTAATAATAAATTCAGGCAAAGTTTACCAGCAAATAGGATAGACGTGTAAAATTAACGTACAACTAGGTCAAATAATATGTGACTACTCTATTGGTAACGACAATAAACCGTCAGGCTCGCAAAGGAGTGACAATGTCTGCTACTGTTTATGCGTGTGAAATTTCAGATGCTGGTGCTTGGGGACAAGAAGCCTTTCCATCCGGAATCTCCTCATTAATCTACCGACTTAGAATGGCTGAACTCAACTAATTCAGTACACTCGTTAGTGCCGTGGATTATCAAAGTAGGGTTTATAGACAGAAAAGTCTCGTCATAACTTTCCCCCATTAGATGGGGATTAACGGAAAAATAATGCAGAACAAATATTAAACGCTCTTCTTCGGTCTGTAAGAAGTATGAATTTCGTGCAATTCTTTATGTCAGTTTTGGCATTCAACAGCCATGGAACAACTAACGATTTTTTCAGCTAACACCGTAACTAAAGCATAAATCAACGTCACGAAACCTTTGAAACTATGCAGCTTTTCTCTTTTGGTTAATACACCCATGCCAGTTTCAAGAGATTACACGGATAGCCAACAACTTGTGACAATGTCATTTTTACGAGTTTCTGTTACGTTGAGTTGTAATATAGATTTGTCTCAGTTGTTTCTATATACAACTGGGTAAGTTTCCCTTTGCAATGATCACATCAGGGTCGGTGCGGAACTGCCAACGTGCAACCAGCCGAACTGTGCGTATAGATGTTCACCAAGAAAAATTGTAATTCACAATGTCCAACTGCATCTCGGGAAATCCGTTGTTGTTATGTCATATCCTCATTGAGATCAGGCCTTTGTTCTAACCCTTAGCTTACAAGGTCGCTGATTGGCTGTGCTCAAGCTAGCCGTGGGCGTAGGCATGTTTGCCGCTTCCTAGTCACGACTCACTATAATCTGTGAACATTGCAAACAGTAGCCCACCAAACTTCCCTTCGTTCCTGGTCTATTGTCATGAGTATATCTAACGTAACTTTGTAGTAGTTCTGCACACGTACAATATATTAAAAACAATGTGCTGTTAATCAGTAACTCGAAAATATTTTTGTCAAACACGTTACTCATGAGCAAAAAATGTTATCAATGAGGGCAATTCGGGAAGTCTTCGGGAAAAATTCAGTGTGATGAAAGTACTTAAAATATTAAACAGAACGTTGGGTGCTTGTTTCAACCGGGTGGATTAGTTGAATATTGGATTCATAACCCAATACGTTCAGAACTACATTGAAGCAGCTACGATGTTCTAACAGTTGAATACTTGTGCAGGAAAAACTGGAACTTGGATCAGGTCTGGGACAAAAGGTGATATTCTGAGCGTTCCATGGATCGAGCTGTAAGAATAGAAGCTTCTAAAAATGAGTACATTTCCGCCTCCCGTTTTACTTTGGAAACATGGTCAAGATAATCTTAGATCTGCGTTGGAGCTGGCCATGCATGCGTTCTGAGAACTGTTTTATAAGTCGTGAGCAGATGCAGTACAAACTCATCTTATGAAATCACGGCAGGCTGCTGCTAAGCAGATCCCGGTGCTGGGATTCAACGGTCTGGTCAATCGTCCGAGAGCAGTTTGACTGTTCAGGGCTGATTCCGTCCGTCTTGTTGTTTAATCAGCCGAACATAGTGTCATACCAACTGCGGATCTTCGAACGGCTAACTGACAACCTGTCACAAGTGGAAGTATATGAGTCAGTAGTTTTTCAAACCCCGAAGTTATTAAACTGGTCCGCAGGAAGACCAAACTAACAACTAATCGTCATTCATGAACAAAACGAAGTAATAACTTACTTGTTCTTATTTTAACAAAAATAACAAGCTTTACTAAATTGTTCAGAAATAGATTGACAGAACAGAAACCAAGACCGAAACAGGAAAGCGCTGTAAACCCCTAGTGGACATAATGATGATTGTGATAATAGGCATTTTAAGGCAATACTATAATTAAATAAACGAGGATACCCATGACCAACAGGAACAATTATATGTCCCCTCTGCAAAAATGAAAACGGTCTATAGACAACTATCTTGGGTGTGAACCAGAACACGACTTGATAAACGGTGGGGTAGTAATTGCTAGGACTTTCAAGTTAAATGGGACTGGTAGAAGAGGGGATTATGTCCAGTAGTCGGCGTAATCCGTTCGGTCTGGAAACATACAGGAAACCTTCGTCGTTATTAGCTGGGTGTTTCAGTTGCGAGTTACCGAAGCCAGAGGTCGAAAAGTGCACATTTTGAAAAACCTACGTTGAAACAAGATAGATTTCGTAATTGTAGGTTCACAGTGCTAACACCGCTTAATTTTACGTTCATTTCCGAAGGAAAGGTTAAGTTGTTATCCGCGCAACGGATGACTTAAGGTGAGAAGCGCCATCCAAACATTAGCTGTATATTTTTTATGGCACCAGACGTTTCGGTAGCATCACTGCAAGATCAAAGGTTCACTAGCAAGAAGGTGAGCAGAGACAGAATCCTGCCAGCATTATAGCAATACTTTGTAGTAAGAAGGTACATATACAAACCAAACTGACGCACCATAGCATTCAACTCGTTTGGACCCTTCCTGGATTCTGATAAGCTTTCGCAGACTATACCAATATAGAAAAGTTCAAATAGTACTTGCATATTCCGTACTACTGTCACGGAACATCCATTAGCAGAAATCGTGTGAGCTAAAAAAATGGTGGAATGGATGCATGAAACCATAATATATCCAACAAAATATAAACCATGAAAATTTATTAACGATTTCAGGCACTAGAGCAATGACAGAAAGCCTAACACATTAACTTGGCTTAGTTATGCTGAGAACAAAGTTGACAGATTAAAGTATGTAGCTTGCGATATAACTTTCATCAAACCAGACATCCTGGAAAGCCAGTTCAATGCAGATGGAATTTATTCTGCCAAGTACGAAATGCAGATTGAAAACTCCGCAAGATATTTGTTTGATTAGTTGTAGTATTAGTGAACAGTAATGGTCGAATATCTCACTTTTATAACCAAAATCTGTGTTCGTTTTGTTTCATTTAGGGATATAATGAGAAAGGGCTGAAACGAGTTTATCAATGAGAAACATGCACCCACTCAAGGCTCACCCACAAGCTGCTGCAAGCAGGCCTGTGGTAATTCAATGCGGAGTTATCGGTACAACGTGCAATTGGCACGTTGGGCGTCTTTGTTAGAATTGGTGATTATTGAAGACTAGATGAATGGATGACGGCGTAAACACTCTACTGGTTTGACGCGCGGTCACGGAAAGCGGTATCGGAATATTGAATCAAAATACAACAGTATTTGTGTTCAATTGCAACCGCTTATATAATTACCGCCGGTTTTCTACAACAGACGTATTGTCTATAGAATCAATTGAAGATGATACTGCTGCTCAGATGGCCGCCACTGTGGTTATCCTCCTGTATAAGCCAAGTACGCGACAGGGAGCAACTCGACAAAAGTAAGAGATCTTCAGTCATAACGGAGAAAATCCGTCGTCAACGAATATCTACGTCGTTTGCCATAGAATCCCCTTTCCTTGAGACAAATTAATTGGTGAAACAATTAATCGATACAGAACTCTAACATTGTGCGAATAGTCCTCTCTTGGCTAAAGTGACTGAGACATTCTCCAATCACATGCGCAGCTTCTTGAAATTTTGTTCGTAACCACTGTGGATACCCACAGGAAATCCAACACATAACAAAGCAGAAAATAAAACGTTGAAAATGAACCGTTGCCATTAAATCGAACTACTGACGGCCTAAAATTATTTGGAAATTTTGGAGAGAAAATTTACCCCCATATACACTTCATTCGCCGTGTATGTCTACCCGACACATACATTAATTATACAAAAAATAACCCATCTTCTAGTTGGTTTTGCTTTTCTGTTAGCCTTAGCGTGACACTGCAGATCTTCGTAGGACAGAACATTAGTCTGCTTCAAGCTCATGGATGTCTATATGGTTTATCAGGTAAGCCTACTCGAATGGCGTTTTCAATGGTCCAAAATCGCCGACTGATTTCGCGCATGTAGCCACTCAACAGGTATGTTTATCCGGTGAATTTCGACTTTGCTAAGTCGGAAATAAAAGACACAACTAACCGGACAGAGTTGATCGTCTGTCATTTACGTAGTAAGATATGTAGTCAGAGTTGGCTTGTTTCGCATACCATAAAGTCGGTCGTGTGCTTCTGGCAAATTTTGATCATTCAGCATACAACACTCATGCCGTCATACCGTATAAAAATGCGCGTTAAATCTTTGAATCTGCGATGCAGTGTCCGGCAGTAACGCTCATTTCACAGCAATTTAGTATTAAAGGGCATGTGACAAAAAGCATGTCTGATATTAAGACTAAATGCGAGTGAATAGCCTTGTCCAAATGCCTTTACTTTACAAAATATAACTGAAAGCAAATGAAATTATTGTTCTCTAGTTAGTAGGGTTCGTTTTCCAGGTGGCGAATTTTTGTTTGATTTCTGATGTATACTGGTATTACTTCATTCAAAAACCCTTTAAATCAGTTTTATTACGCATAGTTCAACGTTGATATTTACTTTAACACAGAAAACATCCTCTTTAATTGTGTTGTGGTGCGTTTTTGTATGAGACTAGTTTATACTATAAAAACTAGTAGAGACAACTGTGAGTTTCATGAACTGAGCAATAAAGAGGTTCGTACGAAAGATGATTCTGTTCGGAGGAGATTGTGAATTAACTGCCATGCTTCGTTTATTCTTCATCAATGTTAGTGTCAGTCATTCAGTAGCAGCTTGCGTGTTAGGTGGCATTCTGCTGGTGCACCAGATAAACTGAGTAACCACAACTTATAGGACCAATCAAAGATCGGTGAACTGGTGTGGCCTAACCGTCGGACCTCTTTTAAAGTTTTCCGGCAGTTTATCCAGTCCTTCAGAAACTTAACGCTCCTGAGCTACGTTTATCACTTCAGTTTATCTTTCAATCTTTCATTTTATTTCATATGGCACCAGTATTGATGATAACAACCAAAACTGAAATGTCAGATACAATACATGGTGATCCGCATAGCAGACCAAAATTGGCAGTTAATAAATTCAAACGGGACACTGTCACTCATTTCATTTCAAGGAACTCAAGTGGGCTTCTAGGATTCAGTTTGCTACCAGATGAAATCTACTGTGATGTGTCTCATGCCGTGTATTAGCATGTACACATAAGCCTCTTCTGCGTTGATATTCCAAATGACCAGACGAGGATTAAGTCTAAACAGTTTGCTGGTGGTTGCACATTCTCTACAGCGAGTAAATTTCTCAAGCTATCTTCTACAGAGAAGGCGTTTTGCAGCTCCTTTGTTCTATCTCAGTTGTAATCATCAACATTGAGCATGATGGCCACCTCCAACACATGACTAACTCATCTTCAAAAACAAGCATACTCCATCAAACCAATTTATAGAAGGTTAACTCTGTGCCGTTTAATAAGGTGGACCAGACGTCCATCCAAAATAAGATTACTTGATGTCGACAATCGACTGAATGATTCTGTCAAGAATCCAATGTTTGCATGGCTTTCAAGAATCACCAAAAGCTTGAATCACTCTATTTATCTAAACTTACGGCGAACCGTCCAGGTAACAAATTCGCAAATGTTTCCGACGTTTTTATCTGGCTTTCTGATTTCAGTGACCCATGATCATCCAGCCTGAAAATATTCACCTACCATTTGTTGGTCCATTATTTAACAAACCCTGTTCCGTAATCTAGTGGAGACATAACGTATCACACTTAAGAAGCGCCGATAGCACAGTTGTTTGAAATATTGGAGATATACACGTTTTGTCTCTTTTGACGGAAAATCTCTAGCGCTTAGGTAATAATTCAACTGACCGTTTTTTGAATAAACGTAACCTCCATCTAAGTTTGGCTTTCTTACCGTAATTACAAAAGAGCAAGCACCAGTTCTGACGTGGTAGAGTAAGACGTACAAGGAAACCTCAGTAACTTCATCTGTGATGTAACTTTTCCCAGGAGCGCTTTTCGCATCGTTAGTGAAACTGATCCATGGTCGCGGAGGATCACATACTTCTGACCGTTTGAAGGGCATCAGCGGTGGTCATGATTTTCCACCTCCGCTAAACATTTTCTAGTTCACTTTCGTTGACTTCCTCATGCATGATAATAATCACGAGTTGAACACAAGAACCAAAAATCTAACCATTTGGTAGCTTCATTCCGGCTGTTAGCATCGGGGGTTGGGAATTCTGTACGCTGATAAAAACGTTGAGCACTTTCACGTCTTACGCACTGTAGCTTCAAATTGAGTTAGAGTATCAAGAGTGATTGATTCTGGACAACTATCAAGAAAGTCAGGATCAATATGGCACGTCCTCTTAATAGAAAACTCCAACGCATCATTCGGAAACTAAACCAGTTTGAGTCCAAAATTGGCGACCGGTCACAACAAATATCTACTGAGCTCAAAAACAAAGAATGAAATGGTCAAAAGCATAGACACCGAGACCTCTTGGAATCCAACCAAAAGGATTGGCTGCATTCGCGTTTCCGAAGACCATTTCCGTAGAATGCCAGGTAATCGATTTCTACGTCGAGTTGCTTATTGTGCGATGTGAGAAAGGACAGACTGAAGATGGCAGGCCAGAAATTGACGAATTTCCTTCCACTAATCAATGGAACATGCCGAACAATCATCATTTCCAAAGACACATCAACAATTCTTAATAGTTTCAGAAATCTACAAGAAAAGAACGATTGTGATGGACTGGCTATTGAGGTCCTGAGTAACAAAACAAAGATATACCAACACACCATTTCCATCTCAACATTAGTACCGACAGGATGTTCCGATAGTCAGACTTATACTAGTCGCCGTAATATTCTTATATTTTCTCACTTGTAATTAGGTTCACTTTATTAACTAAACATATTCTTATTAACAATCTGCGCTTCAGAATGATAATCTTTTAAAGATAAAATTGTCGTGGTTCAAAACTGAAACTTACAACGGTCATACGGCCAACCTGTCAAGACTACAACATATAGTGAACCCGGTTATCATAAGCAAGCAATAATAATGATGGTTGAGTGCAGCTCTTGGCAGCAGTTTACACTGAGGCAATTGTGTCAAGTTTTGGGTGTGGCAAGTCCACTGTACCAAATCTTAATTTGTGAGGTCAATGTTAACCTCAGATCGCTAAGACATCGGTAGATTATAAGCTCAGTTGTAGTTGAGTACCGTTCTCAAAGTGGTCGCATCACCTCATTGCACTTAACGTTACACAAAACATGGTATTCAACAGACTGCTCATTAACAGTTATTAATGAATTGAACAAATCAGGCTGATGTTTCCAAACATTTCCATAATCGGACTGATTGCTAATGAGTTCTACAACAGCCCTGCACAGCAATATTCACGGCATAATAGATGGATCAGACAATAAGTAAACAGTATTGGATACTCAAGGTAATCATATGGGCTCGTCACCGACCACGTTTGTCCTAAATTAACCAAAATGGAACCCTCTCTAGTGGAGGTTGTGGCCGGTTAACAGTTAGTGGCTCATTGAAAGTACACAATGTTGTCTGAATATAATTTATCAGCTGAACACTAACGGGCTACATGCATCTGATATGAAGGTTATGTGGTGACTTAAAATCCCACAGTTTTAACAGTAGCTAGTGGAGATGTTTCGAAATGGTAGAGTACAACTGAAAGAATACCACCGGTGAGATGTTGCACCACATGTTAAGCCACAGAACGTTGATAAGCTAACTGTCATCGTCACGGCAATTACATTATCAGGGACATCAGTTAATTCGGAAAATGCTTGATAATGTTTGCAGCCGAGCAAGTTAATCATACCAATTGCATCGCATTCAAACGGCTAATCGTGTGTGCCTAGCTTTAAAAATACCCGTTCTCAAAACGCCATCTAATCACCAATATATGGCTGGAAACCTCGGTATCCTCCTTCTGGGAACGCAAAATAAACATAACCACGCTAAGGATAATTCAGCCGACCTGACTAATCAGGTCCAGTAATAGGTTGATGAATAGAGCCGGCAAGAATCAGTGACAATTACTCGTCGAAGGCGCACGAATGAAGAGAACTTCACCCCGGTGATCTAAGCAGATCGGAACTTTATTCCGTGGGCAAATTCTGCGATCATGGAAGATGTATCTTCCTTTGCGTAGTCGTCTCAGCGACCCCGTTGATTTGATTGAAAAGTACTCTCCTGCTTTTTTTTCATGAGTATTCCTAATGGTCATCCACGAATATTCTTTCAACTACTACTCCCCGGAAATCCTACGCTTCACGATTGACACGAGTTCTTCCCTGGTCTTGTTAAAAGTATATACTTCTTACAATTCACATTTCAATAGGGAACAAGCCAAACCTAACTGGTCCGAGAAAAAGAGTAGCAGGGTAATTAGTTCTAAGTCCTAAGTGCATCACCATCATCCGTGGATCAAGTGGAGAGGTGAAAAGACATACTTGCCTGCCGAATAAGTAGGCAGGAACGAAAGGTTACACAGTCCATACATGTTAGTAGCAAACTACTGATTGTATTCAGTAGAGTACCGAACGTTTTCATATCTCGTGAACAAAAAATAAATTGATTGTCTTGTGGTTTTCCTAAACACCAGTTCCCGTACCGAACACGTCAGTTCCGATTTGCCTTTAAAATACTACGTGAAATTACCGCTACTTCATGGGAAGTAACAGCAGGCGACAATATAATAGACTGAGGCCTTCAGAAGGAAGGCACCATCTATCATTAAGCTTAAGTGAGTCAAGGCTCGGGGGTTCAGATAATGTAGGGAATAAAACCAGGAGCAGTTAAACAATAATCTACTTAATTCCCACATTGTCAGCGACTTCGGCTAAATGAAGATTGTTGCATCGGCAGTCCGAATGCTGAGTACTCGTAGGGCTTTTCTTGTAAGTGGATTATCTTTGACCAAACGACTAAATAAGGCAAGCAAGCGCCAGTAATAATGTCCGTGTCTATGTAGTGACTCCAAGTTTGAGAACGTTTTTCGATGAACTGAAGCCACAAGGAGCCGATGGTCATACAACCGTAGAGTATTCAACAGTGGCTCTCGAAAACAATGCTACTGTCTTCTTTTTTATGCTGAAATGCAGAATTTAACGTTTAGTTTATGATGTAAACACACAAGGATAGATGATCAGGAGTATCAGAGCGTAAAGCTCAAACATCGAACAAGCGCACTGATGCTCAATATCCAGCGGAGACTGACTACGTTGTTCAGTCACCTTCACGGTTACCGTGTCGAATTTACAACGCTCTGTCTTTCAAGAATAATTAAGGAGAACATTACCAATATATTTGTCAACATCCGAACCAGCATATGTCAAAGCATTTGTAGCCAGGGTAGTGTTCAACAACTTTATGTTCGATGTCTACATGCTTCGACCAACGTAGTCATCAGGGTAGGGCACAGACGCCCATTTTGTGATTTTTTATTCTTGTTTTCCAACGCACTGCAATTTCCACTCCGAAGTAAACAAGTCTTTGAAATGTATCAATAGAGGAGACGGTAACAGAGGAAAACACGCTTCACTGATTATTTCAAGAATTAACTCTAGATGGCCAGCAGTGCAGAATGATAAAAGCTTATTATTTGTGCTTCATTACTGTTACCAGCAGAATAACAGTCATGATGGCTTTAAACTTTCCGGACATGCTAAATTGTAAGCGAGCTAAAAAAACAAGCTTACGTTTATATTCAACCTTATGTGATAGATATGCTTCTCTATTTGGTGTGGTCTCACTTCCGCTTTTTTTCTTGTGTTGAGAATAGTAGCGTCAAAACACTTCAAGGTATTGTTCCGTATCGTTGGAAAACCTAGTTGAATTACACAGTCATTCAGTCAAGCAGACAGCACTGCATCTGTTATCCATTCGGCTTCTGTCCAACGTCATGTCTACCAAATCCACAGCTAGAAAGACAAAACACCTGTTATTTACCATAATTTTCAGGCTCAAACATCAAATTCATATTGTCAAAACGGTGAGTAATTTTGGAAATAAACATATTTCACCGTTTCTTTCACGAAGTATGTTAACTGTAGTTAGCTGCAATGCCACCCAAGTCAAAAACATTTAGGTTCTACATTTTCATGAAATTCAGCACGAACATAGTTCTCACATAAATTGGAAGTAACAATAAATCTCCGGAAGGATGAAACATCTCGCCACATTTATTCCGTAAATTTTTATGCACATACACACAACAATTGTCAATAAACGTTTAGTAATCCATGGATAAAGAACATTCAGATTCATCATCACCTTCACTTTATCCGTTTATTACAACAAGTTGTTTGAGGAATAATTTTGCGAAAGCTGATGTAGTGCCCTGAAATGGGCAGTACACGTGGAGCACATTACACAGTATGTCATTTCGAAAACTGGGCTTGATGTGTTCAGGCTAGTACATGCCGAGTAGTTTTGGCTGCTTCAAACACACTATGTCCACTGGCTATCTCGACACTGGTATACAATAGGGTATGCATGAAAATGCGAGAAGATTTGTAACTGTTTTCATCACGACACTCAAAGTAAGATAAGCAGTTAAATTCGTATACAACGTCACATTCAACATAACGTCCAACAACGATCAGCTGTTTCGACAGTACTCATTCTGGAGATGTTATTGAAAACTGTTAGCTAACAGTATACACTTTACATGCGTTCTTCAACTACATCACTGTAGGCTTTACAGAAAATGAGAGGATGTGGTCGAACTTGCGGTTGAACGAGGTGAACGAAGTGTAACTTAGACAATATGAATAAACAACAAGATATCCACTGAAAGTACAAGTTTCAAATGAAAGGAAAGCCTGTATGTGGCCAGAAACTCATGGCGTGACAAACTATATACCACGTAAATGGCACTTTCGAAAAAGTATAGTTAAGAGAAATATGCTACCAACTTTCAAAAAATCTACTTTGATTTCGCGTGCACACGAATGACTAAAAATATAAGTGGAGTCGTAATTCGAAGACCATAATCCTACAAGCGCTTCTAATCATACCGTGCCACACAAAAAACACCGGCTCTGAAGTCACATTATGTATATTGTCGACGTTTGAAACTGCCACAATTTTTGTTCGTTTACAGTAGCTGAAAATATGTAGTCCTACCGGCACCACTTATTTTTACCTAATCGTTAGACCAAAAGAATTTGTGCATATCCTCGCCACTGCCGGGAGTAGAACTCCAGCCACGCCTCATATACAGCGTGGCCTGAGTTCTAGTCCCGGCATTGGGGAGGATACGCACTACTGACGAGCTCTAATAAGAGGGAAGCTTCTTTTCGAAAGGGGCCGACTGAAAGGTTTATGGGAATGCGACGGTTGCGATCAGTTGTAGGTGATGTTAAACTTTAAATTAACCAAATCCCCTACTACTCATCAGTAATCAAAAAAAGCTGTGTCGGTTGAACATTCTCAATGTTTACTAGTTTACGTGTATCCACAGGATTGAATAACAAAGACGCATGTCAAGTCCTGTTTACGCGTGCAACTAGTTGACAAGAATTACTTTAATTGACGGTTTAGTCCTAGTTACTAATTTGAGCATGGCAACGAAATATAGCGTCCCTGAAGATCTTGGCTTCATGTAAAAGTTCGTTTAGTTCCGTTCAAGCAACACCAGCATCCTCAGTTCTATTGTTTAGATTCATCCTAAATCCCCCCTTGAGCCCAAATCTTCCTCACAGAGCCGAGCAGCTTCACCTTACTTAGCCATTTAAGCTGGATTGTACATACTACCTGACGTCCATTGTCACGCAAATACATACCTTTAAAACCTTATGCATGTGAGTGGAACCCACTGTATGGATATAAACACCTGTTCGGACTCGATAATATTAAATCTTGGCACATGGTTTAGGATTTCACTTGTTACTCTATCATGTGCGGAATGGGATTACCGTTTCGCTTCTTGGTTCAGATAAGACCGCGCCTTGTCATCAAGTGCTAGGTTTGCAACAATCATCTGTGCTGTGCCAACTTCGTTGACATGATGCAAATGAAATGTGGAGGCCAATGTCCGGATCGTGATGAAATATTGGCTAAAAGTGAGCTCTGCTTAGATCGAACTAATAGCCCACAAGTGGTAGGGATGCTTTCGGTAAAAAATCTCGGACTATTGCATAGAGAATAATATAGATCAGCACAGATCCATTTTAAAAGAATTTGGAATACTTGGCTACTTAAAAATGATGAAGTAGTCTGATCAGCAAGTCGGTTAAGATGAAGATAGAAATATCGGTGGAGTACGTCTAAGTTTTTAACTGGATATGACACAGCTGCTACCAACAGTCTGAACGATTACTGCAATGACACAACTAGTTCTTCCATGAACGTGATTGCTCGTGAAATGCCGAATGTCTAGGATTACGAATAATCGTTAGACTCCAAAAAATGCGTGGTCTTTGGAGTGAAATGAGTCTGAGTCAGTACATAATAATGGAAATTGGCATTGCTACGTAACAGCAAATCTCTGTGATTGTACCTACTGTTTGTGAGGACCGAAATAATCATAATTAGTTTCGCATAAATGGGGATAAATCAGCCGACACACACTTGCAGTTACAGGGAATTTGAACATTTGTATATATGATTTTGTAGGTAACATTGCTTAAGGTAAGGACAAACACAACTACATCTACTCAACTTCAGTTTTCTCGTGTATTTTTTATCCCTTTCAATTGTAAGATTCATGAAAACGCCATACAATATAAACTGCTGCGTAACACAAAGTACTTAGCGGGTTTTGAAATCCCGCTTCGATAACAGGCAAAAGCAACCAGAAAATGTAAAGTGTATGTAGATTAGATAAGACTTGTTTCATTAAACTGCACTTTGTTGATAGGAGTAACATTTTCATCTATTGTTCAACCCACAAGTTCACATCTGTTTCATCTACAGAAATGCCTTGTTGGATGCTTCACGTTACTGCCGAAAATAAACTAATATTTGCCAAAAAAAAGTGGTTTTATATTGTAGTTTGGCATGAGTTTTTTGGAATTTAGATTATTTCAAATTTCACAATGGATCACAGTCCTTGAATTCAGATAAACCTTTTGGTCGTCCTATTCTGTGAGAAATCACTGGACACGGGTTTTGCTCTTATCAGAGCTCATTAGTAGTGCTCATCATTGTCCGGATCGGAGTTGGCACTCTGATCCTGGTGTTTGTGAGACTAACGTGTTAATTCCAACGCTAGTAACCACACACTAGGTACGACCGATCGGTCATATCTAGACGTTCAACCGTAACCTTATGTGAATAGTGTTCAGATCGCCCGATATAATTTGAAATAATTTAACTTCCCGAAATTCAGTCCAAAATATATACATTGCTCACTTGGTTCAATGAAGTCTCTGAGTTCAGCCTAACTCAGAAGCCTCTGACTTCGGGATTATCGACTGGAGTTAGCACGACAGTTACTGTTTCTCCAAATGATACGTTTAAGTATTTTGAACACCGCCCACACAAGGTTACGGTTAAACTTCTAGATATGATTGATCGGTCGTACCTAGTTTGAGGTTACTAGCGTTGGAATTAACACGTTGGTCTCACAAACACCAGGGTCAGAGTGCCAACTATGATCCGGACAATGATGAGCACTACTAATGAGCTCTGATAAGAGTAAAACTCGTGTCTAGTGATTTCTTCTGAAGTGAGCCGGAAGAAACGTTCTATGTTGTAGTTAATCACACAATCGTATGCTCGTGACCAAACACTGAGTAGATAGTGAAAAGCAAATTATGGTAATCCTGAGAACAGAACCACTTTTATTTTACGGTAACTAGATGAAGATCAACGTTACTTAAGTACACAATTCTTTATTTTGAAATAACCTATTTTGTGGGCTTCAACATATAAAAGCGTTTAGAGCAATACGGATGTTTCATTAGAAACTTAGACCTGAGTTAACTTTAATGATTGATGCTTGCGGTTTCAGCTAACGAGTATTAAATAACATTATCAGCCGACTTTAGCATCCGGATCCAGACAGATCTTAGAGTCTGCTTCTGTTAAAAAAGAAAAAGATATGCGAACCTTGCAGTCGTCTGAACTCATCGGCAGTGTAAAGCACTATCACTGCTCTTGAATGATATTCAAAACCATGAGGATTCATTGAAGGCAGCCAATAGTATTATCTTAACGGCAGTTGTGAGGGTTCATGGTATAATAACTGTATAAAATTCTACAGGAATACGACTAAATAATTTTTCGTAGGCGTGTCAACTATAAAACGCATACAA
>JTDE01000920.1:20632-30738 GCA_014338405.1 Paragonimus skrjabini miyazakii
TAGTTCCAGTGTTTGTATGCAAAAGAGGGAGAATTTTAGACCTGCTTACTTCGATCGATTAAGGTTTATCACATTTTGCTAGGCCCAATGCGACAATTTGGACATGAATTTGGGATGGTCCCATTTTGTCACTGTGCGCCCAATGTTACGTGTGCAACATGGCATCGTCAGCTAATCAAATAATCTGAGACATAAAACTGTCCACAAGAATTAGGAGAAAAACCAGTGTTAATCATTACCAATAATTACTACTTTGTAGTCTTTGTGCAGCTCAACACCCCGACAAAAGTCACACATTTTAAGTGACTATTTTTAATTGCCCTCTCTGGAGCCAGCTGGAGGATTCCAGCGAGTGTCACGTTAAACTCACTATGTATCCTAGTTTATAGACAATTCCTTCAAAAAATGATGTACACTTTCTTCAATACTTTAGTAGTTCCAGTGATAAATTTTCGCTATTCACACCGGATTGCTAGTCACTCGTAACGTATGCGTACGTGTGAACTGTGTAAGACAACTTAAATGTACTGTATCACGTACAGCCCGGGATCTTGAAGGAAGGCCGTCTTAAGCAAAGAGTTTACGAATATTGTACAGACAAATTACAATAATTTACTTGCGGTTCTGAAGGTCTCAGGTAGTTCATGTTGAACAGTTTTAAGAACTACTTCGTCCACAATATTAAGTTAGCCGCTACCGTTCGTCTGTTCATAGAGGAGGTTGTGCGGCACCCTAACTTATAACATCCATACCGAAACTCTTGTCTCGTCGGGTTGTATGATTAATAACAAGTTTACTATGGGCAACAAAAGTACTTTAAATATTCGGATTATCAGATATATGTGACCCCACAAGAATGTCGGCAGATAACAAATTCGTTGGAGCACGCGTGAAGAATTTGCGAGGCCTCTTAATTCACAAATGGAGAAACAAACTGATTCGCATGAGAAACCCACGTGACCTCTGTTTTGTCCACCACAGTCGAATTAGACATTTAAAATATAACAGGTGGTTAATTGAGAACCCTAGTTATGAGGCATGTGCTTGGGCAATCCACAAACCTCAGGGGATGGTCAAGTTGAGTCACCGCTGGTTGAGTTATGTTCACCGCTTCCCGTCTCCCCATCCACCACAAAACACAAAACTGAATGACAGAGTTAATGCTTTCTGGACACTTTGGATTTGTCCGACTTGACAGTTTGTTATGATGGCCTTCACTGCTCGAGGTCGAGAGGTACAGAACATCGCTTTGGAGAAATTGTATCGATTCAAGCTGTAAGTTGGAACGCTTTCAGCTGAAGCAATGAGTCAGGTTGTACAATAGGTTCATAGTCGTAGCTGGTGAGTATATGCAAAATATACATATTGGCGAATACATTCTAATAATTTACCGTCACTTAACTTGCTTAAAAAGAAGACTAAAACGCGGACTTAGCATCAGTGCTTTTCAAAATACAGCTGGTATTTTCAGCAAATCTTAGGTTTGTTATAAAATGATTTATGAGTTTCTGTTATAGTACTTCTAACATTGAAATAACCATTGCAAACTAGATGTAGCTGCTAAGGCCGTGTACATGTCTTATTGGTAATTTCCATGAAATACTCTCTAATGACCTGTTCCCAGTTATGCGCACGTAATCCATTCGAGTGGAAACCAGAACCCACGAAATTTATACGGTTCATCATCAAGTCTAACGTGATCGCAACACTGTGCTAGTTAGATTCACTGAAGCATACAATACGCCCAAACCAGTAGAAAAATTTGCTGGCCGTAATCATATATTATTGCTTAATTTTATAGAAATAAAGGAACACTTTTAAGTGTTGGCGGTACTTATTCTAGAAGTCAGGAACTAGTCGATGGGAAATTAGTAACCAACGCAAAGACGCAGTGACACATAGTAGTGCATATCACAAGCAATTGCATCAAGGCAGCATCCTGTTTGAATTTGACTTTTACACTTTTCTTCTAAAGGCTATCATTTTAAACGGAGATATTTACATCCATTTAAGTTCTCTCATCATTTTATAAAATGTTCACACCGGTTTCATGGTTGAATGTGACATTTCAAAAAAATCGCATGATGAAAAGGAACTCCCAGAGGTTAATCATATTTTTATATCTCGAGAAAATTCTTATTGAGTCATAGAACAGTAGACGTGACGAACAATTGTTTTCGATAATTCACCATCAGACCAATACAAATATATAGATTCAGCAAAGAAAGAGCTGCATCTACGATGTACTTACAAGGTTCAGTTTAAATTTAACAACTTACTCTATCGTCAGATTGATGGGGCGGCAATGGGTTCCCCAGTGGGCCAACTTCTAGCGGATAGTTTTATGAGCAAGCTTGAACGCCAACAACTGAGCCAGTCTGTTAGCAATTTGTATTTCTAACGACGATACGTAGACGATATCCTCGTTCTACTGAAGTCTGAGCATGACCTACCTGGTGTCGTCCACTCATTCAACCAGGTGCGCCTCGCCATCACGTTTGCTTCTGAAAGTGAATCAGAAAACTCGTTTCATTTTATAGATGAAAAGCGCCCAGATGGTAGTTTACAACGTCCCGTTTATCGTAGAACGGATTGGACTGGGCAGTATAGAAATTTCGACAGTTTCGTTCTTTTAAAGCAAAAACAAAACCTCGTTCGCTGCCTGACTAATAAATCAATGAAAATTTTCTCTTCAGACACAATAGGCCAGGAAATGGAGACCGTCGTTAACGTGTTGTGGGAAAATGGCTACCCGGATGGTTTCATAACCCAGAACATGATCGCGTCTAAGCCACGGATTCAGATTACCATGGTAGAAAGAAAGGCTATTTTCATTCGCCCCCCTTTTAAGAGTGACATTGCAACAGAGACACTAAGCCGTCGACTTTATCAGATTCTTAGGCATACATTTCCCGCGGAAACGCTGCGCAGTTGGTTCACCACATGCCCCCCCTTGCTGACTTTGAGCTTGAAAGATAAACTTCCTGCCTTCGACCAATCCATGGTTGTTTACTCATTTTTCTACTGTTGTACAGTAGAATATGTAGGTCGCACGATGAGGCCTTCGTCAAAACGGATCAAAGAAAGCCATCCAGCGTGACTGGGGGCAGGTTCAACCAAATCCATCAACAGTGCAGTCGTCACACATTTGACAGATACTGATCACCGGGTTGACCCCACTCAGGCGTTCCGTGTTGTCTACACAGCCCCAATAAACCACCCCAAACTGGTCAGACAATATATGTTCGCTACTGCTGAATCGATCGCCATTCGATTACGCAGTCCGTCTTTGTGTTCATACAAAAAATCCGTGCAAGCCCTGCAGTTGCCGTGGCCAAAGGTCACATCATCAGTTTGTATGCCCACCCAAACTCCAACCGATAACTTTGTGAAGTAATGATGGGTGGGACTCCAAACCACCCAAAGTTAACACTGATGATTTTCTCTCTGAGTGACTGATCTATGGAGGCCTGGACATTTTGTAACGTTCTGCTTAATCCAATGACATTCTGCTAAACCTCTTTGTCTTGTGTACACACTGTTTTTGATTCTGTTGTATCTATATAACTGTATTGATCTGATAATGAATTACCGAAAACAATTGTTTGTCACGTCTACTCTTTTAAATTTTTTATATAACTGCCTACACACTCACAATGAGCTGACCTTGATTTCCCAACTTCATCTCGACTAGCAAACCTTCGAGGCGCATTTTGTTCCATGAAGAAACCAAAGTACGAAAACGGTAGGGATTACCCGTTTTAAAGAAACCAGAATATGTGTTTTCGATTGATGTATTTATCACGGTATAACATCTGATAAACGACATGTCGTGTACTGTGCGCTGTTAATGATTGGCATGTTACGAACTGACCACCCGGATACTAAATAGTAGTTCATAAATTAAGACAAAAGCCGTCTCGGAACAACAACTTAAAGCTCTTTTATTGACCCACGGGAGGCTTCAGATTGACAGGCCGGTCAGTCCTTACAGTTTAAAAACGCAGAGTGTCCTTCAGCTTGATCCTTGGTATGTAAACTCGGCATCATGTCTTATCTCACTGATTAGTGGAGCTAGTAGAATCAAGTAAATCAGAAGTGACCGCATTAGGCATACAGTGAACTGTTGTTTTGTTGATATGGCTAATTCATTGAGTAACAAAAATCCCAACATGGTTTCTTTAGACACAACTACGATGTTCACGAACATGCAGTTAAGATAAAATATTGACTGTCACTGCGATCTTAGTGAAAACATCTGGTCCGCTATCGGAAGTCTCACCGACGAACTAAAAGAACTATTGCCAGTTTGTATCTCAAATGTCAAACTTCAGCTAGGAAAACACTTCATAGGTAGAGTTATGGGGCCTTCCCCATCAGACACATTGCTCGCGGTCACATTTACTTGTAAACTGGAAAAAAACTAAACTAATTAACATCATCGACAATTGTAGTGTTTGTGCGTGCTACACAGATAACAAAGCTTGTCCGGTAGACGGTGACAATAGTGCACAGTATCCATCAGCTTATTCCAACTGTGTGTGCCGCAACATTGCGTCCTCCACTGAAGTAGAGGAGAACAAAAGGTTATCACTTCCGGATGTCGCAATACTTCGTAGAATGGATGGATCAAAATGAGAGTTAATTCATAATAGCAAGCATGGTGTGGCCGACATACCTGCCTTCTCAACTTTGTTTCACCGAACTAGAAATGAAGCTGGATTTTCTGTTTACCAAGCACAAGGGAAAAGTGTTCCGCCTCAGACACCCTACAGAACCAAATTCAGCATGTTCAGCTCAAGCTGAGCC
This sequence comes from Paragonimus skrjabini miyazakii, assembly GCA_014338405.1. Taxonomy (NCBI): domain Eukaryota; kingdom Metazoa; phylum Platyhelminthes; class Trematoda; order Plagiorchiida; family Troglotrematidae; genus Paragonimus; species Paragonimus skrjabini miyazakii. The sequence goes on from JTDE01000920.1 coordinate 25,442, forward strand.
TAAACGGACATCCCAGTAATTACCAGGTAGAATAACGTAGCCAAAAATAAAGCGATAAGTCGCTAGTACAATAAATAGAAGCCTAGGTTTAAAAATATGTTGCACGAAGATGAAGTTACCAGAGAGCTCACCATCCCCCGAATTTTTAATACACTTCGATGTGCATAAACTGCAACAACGATATGCCTATCGCTCGATAATTGCATGATATTGATGCAACACCTCAACGAGAGTTTGCCTCGACTTTCACCTTCACATTGTCTGTATGCCCTTACCTGTTGCTGTCGGGCAAGCTGTACTGGACTCACTTTTGAGGTTACATAAATACCGTGATCTCACTAGACTGTGAATTCCTCAGGAGAATTAAAGTATTCACAAATCCGATAATCCAATTCCAGGTTGTCAGTAATTTAGTCATTAAAGTCCTCACTACTGTTAAGTTGTCAACAGTGTGAGGCATTATCATTTTTCCTATAGATTGAACATCGCCAACAACTGATCACAGCTGTCACATTCCTATAAAATTTCCAGTCGGCCCCTTCTTTTCGAAAGCAGCTGACTGGAAAGTCTATGGGAATGCGACACCCGCGATCAATTGTGGGTGACGTACAATCTACGTGAAAACCAAAATCCCCTACTACTCATCAGTAATTCTCTCTTTTGTTGGTCTCAAACGAATAAGTCCATCAGGCGTTCACTGCCTGACAGTGAGAATTGAAAGTGGAAACATGATGAGATGCAATTACTGCGCCCGACGATCAAAGGACTACTAGAGGTTCATGAGCGGGCTAAAGTGGTGTTCGAAAAATAAACTACCACAATTACGAGGGAGTTGTTGTCAGTTAGTGATAACTAGTGTTGATAAGCTTGACTCGGAAGGTATTATCCAAATCTGTTGAATTTTCGTATGACAGTCTGCCAGAATCAAAAGTAGCCTCGGGTTATCTCCGGAACTAGCAATATCTGTTTAATTTTCTCTACCTGTGGCTAAGTGGTTCGTTTTGAAAGTAACACATTTCGTGAACTGCACGCTTGTTTCTCTCTGGTGTTTCACGCATTATTTTTTGTACCAGCTGCGGAACGTGTGTTATTCGCCCTCCATGGTTCTGGAAGTCATTGTTTTTATTTCCCTCTTTTGCCTCATAAACTGACTCAAGGCCTCTACTGCAGTCTAAACTATCTCCTCTTACATGTGTATACTCTCTTAGGTTGATTGACATCTTTTATAACCGAGTGAATGACAACAACAGTATGATGTAGTACAGCAATCAATATTATGACGGTAGGCCTGCCCGCAACCGATGAGTCTGTGTGGTGACAAGAAAACCATTTCACCTACAATCAGTAGTAAAGCATGCGCCTGGCATTCGTGCATCAACTGTGGATGGAAGCATTGTTCACACTAGCGTGCACGTACTGATTCATGGTTTTCAAGCAAGTCTAGAGTTTTAGACAGACTGTACGAACACACTTGAGCGTCAGTTAAACTGTGTTCAGGTAAATGAGCTTTGAAGGTTGAAAGTGACGGTGATTTCTCATGATGGATTTATCACTAACCCGTAAAATGGCCGTTTCATGGTAATTCATGCCGAAAACAGAGTTATCGTAAGAAAGAATCATTGTCCACATACGCCGAATCGCTGAGATTTTTACGTTTGTCGGATAACAACCAAATGTCGTTGTGTGATTTCACCGTGTAGATTATGCGATGCCAAACGATGACATCCTGCGTGTTCATCGAGTGATTCATGTTTTGTCAACGTGGTCTTAAAATCCAGGGGACCTTTAGAAATGTTCAGGTATGCAAATTTAGGTATGCAGAACACGGCTTCCCGTTTCTCTTTCCTACAGATTCAAAGAACAGCTTCAGATTAAAGTGAACTTACTTTTGAGATGGCAAAACTAAGTTGCCGCTTGTTAACTCGATGCCCACAATTTTACTATAATATCGAATAATTATATTTTGTGGCTTTAACAGAGATCACATTATTATTGTTGCTCAGTGTTCATCATAAAATTCAGAAGCATCTTTGAAAAACGCAGCTATTGATCTGTGTTATGGACATAAAAGCCTTAAACAGGCAGTAAAGAGGTTGGACATCTCACAACCCCAATTTCAGTTTTCACATTTATATAGACAACTCAGCCAGCCTTTACAAAACGGAAAACAGTGTACTAATTTCACTCTGGATTGACTTCACCAATAGTGCGGTGATGACAGGAAACAAGGCCCGCGCTTTTGAAGCGTAATAATTGTCTAGCCTTACTTCAGTGACATCGTATTGTGCACGAATGAATTACCAACTGTACAAGCATGTTAGCTAATCAGCAAAGCTAAATTTATCCGACTGCCCACTGAGGAGACGTTGTAACTGTGCTGTTAACTCCCGTAGATGAGTCCACAAGTAGACGTTGAATCTCACGGTGTAGTCATAAAATTTATTGAAATTGTATTTGCTTAATATCAAATAAACAACATCCTTAACTGTGACTGGTAATCAAAGTATAAAAAATAAATTCGAAATTGCCTATGAGTAGTGTGTATCAACCAAACTGTGTTGTTTGAGTGGTGTATTCAAAAATGTGCACTGACGGAGTACTCCATTTATGAAAAAGGAGGCTACACAAGATCCAAGCAAAAAGTGGGTAATAACGTTGTGTACTTTTTTGCATTACTGGTGACATTTTTCGTTAAACTTTAACAAGGATATCACTTCTGATCAATACAGTTAAAACTGAACATAAATTCGGTTTATATGAATCAACCAACATAAAGAATAACGCAATAAATATACCCCCACTTTGCTTAGTTCTATTCCACATTTGTCGATTTTGTCTGCGCACGTCGTTTGAAAACCATTCTATCATACAGAAACTGAAGGTTACATTTAAATAGTTCATGAGTACACGCAACACGACTGCAAATTCGAAAAATTCATCAAATATCACAGCTAAAGCTGCTTCCATCTAAGTGACAATAAAAACAGCACAAAGAATATGGCCCTGTTCACTTTATTCTTCGGTTCAATGGGTCAGAGATTGTTACATCAGGGGAAAAATTCCTTGCTTCTGCGTTCCTGCCTTTGTTGAAAGGTTTACAGGAATAAAGAAAAAGTGAATGAAAATAAATAAAAGGTAAACTCAAGGAAGCTGTCAGCCACAGTCACTTCAACAACGAACACGGAAACACACTGAAACAACATTTCGTCAGACGTGCACAACTGAGAACCTGTGAGACAGGGCTGGAATTGCGGTTAAGAAACCGGTAATACAGGTTGTCTCTCACCTAACATATCTTGAAACTCTCAACCGGCTGAGCCGCGAACACAGATTTGAACAATGCGCTCCAATGCGAACAGACCTCAACTATGTCTACAAAGTAATCCACCTGTTCCATTATTCTATTTCTGCGAGTGACTCCTCAAACGTTCATCCTTACTTATTGAGAGGAAATGTGTCAGTAGATGACTCGGTGTGTGGACTGTTGCGTGGGTAAGAAGTAGGTCTCGCCTGAGGTGTCTGTAATTCGTTGAAAATTGACATAATTCTTCCAATTTTTCGGGTGATGTGTTCTCCTGAGCCCCATAATTCTTCCAGTTGCCTGTCTTTGAACATTGTCAATAAATACAAAATCTTTCTTCAGGTAAGAACGATCGACCTGTAGGTTCTTTTCCAGGTCTGAGCAGATCGTGCAGACGAACAGAGTGTGGTTGGAATATTTCACAATTTTTGTACCTTTTAACCATTGCAGCACAATTTTTAGACAGACCCAAATTGTCTGACACTATGGTCCTTAGGTCTCGTTTGCATACTGCCACAAGCAACTTTGTGTCACCAGGATACAAGTCAATAAAATTTGGATGGTGAACGTAGGTGGCTTTACAATGATTGACATTTAACGGCTAGTAATTTCATATGCATCACTTGTTTAGGTTGCTCAAATCGCTTTGTAGAGGTTATCACAACTTCCAGGCTTTATAGAACTCGCTAAAGTTTTGTGTCATCGGCATAGAGCAATGTCGTGGAGTTGATTATGCAAAATATTTCAAGAACCAAAAAAAGGAATGACGGGAGTATTAATGTGAGTCATTGTAAAACGCCGCCGTTGACAGAGAACCTCTCTGACAGCTGTCCATTCACCTTCACGTTGGACCTACGTTCAGTCAGATAATCTTTCAAGCCGTGTGAGCAACCGTTTAACAAGGCCATAACTATTCAGATTTCGCAGTAAGATAGGATGATCCAACGTTTCAAAGGCATTGAAAAAGACACGATTGGCCACGTCTATGACCAATCTTGTGTCTATGGCCATCGTCCAAGCATCGTGAGAAATCAACGGATCCATTTACCGGTATCCCCTACAAAAGCCACCTTGGCCCTTGGTGATGGGTTGGAAGTCTTTATTACTGACTGGGAAATAAACATCTAATAAGCTCTTTACTGTCTTAGAAACTGCAGTTTGTTCGATCATCTCCACACCCAACCTTGAATATGGATATGACTGCGAACCGTTTTTAGGCTTCCGGCAGCGAAACGTGGCCGATCAGAGTAGAGGACGTGAGCCGTCTTCAAGTGTTTGGCCACCGATGTTTGCGTTCAATCGCTCGTATCGGGTGGCCCCAACCAGTAAACAACGAGGAGGTTAGGAAGCGGGTGTTTGGCACTGATTGTCAAACGAGTTCTTCTATTCACTCACTACATTTGCACAGACTTAGATGGTTAAGTCATGTACTAAGGATGCCAGCTATTCGCTTGCCACACCGAGCACTGTTTGCCGACGCTGCGGTCGATTGGCGTAAGGTGCGAGGTGGACAGATGATGACCTGGCGTAGACAAATGAAATCGTTCACGAAGGGGTTGGTCACTGCAGATCGGGTTCGTCTCCCGGGTTGGAGCCCTCGCGACTCACAAAGTCGGTGGCTGGAGACGTTAGGTGAGATGGCGGCTAACCGAACTCAGTGGCGTGAATGTTGTCGTTGTTCGTCCGAGTTGTCTGTGAAGTGAGTGCACTTAATGACGCGGGGAAGTGAAAGCCGTGAGGAAGCTGTTTTGCTGATGACGCCTTATTTTCACTTACAGCTTGGTTGTTTGTTTGCAAGGTGTAGGCGCTTTTATGCCGTATGTTTGAATGTAGACGTAGCTATTTTTAGTGGTTAGGTCCCCTACCCTCTCCCTTTTTTTCTTTCTTCCTAAACAGGGTTTGTATCTTCCTCATGGTTGAGCATTAGTGTGAACCACTGATGTATTGCTGTCTATGATGATGATGATGATGATGATGATGATGATGATGATGATGA